>CM035169.1:26517169-26639876 GCA_020205615.1 Panax quinquefolius | reverse complement strand
TACATGTTCAAATATATCTTCGCTTCGCTTCAAGAGAACTTCTCCAAAGCTTTATCTGCGCTTTCGTCCGCCATCTTCGCCAAATTTGCAAATTTGTTGCCCCGATCACTTTGCAAGTCGAAGTTCTAGGTGGGTGTTTTCTACTTGCTTTCGCCATAATCACGCTCCTTTGTCACCGCAGAAGACCAACTCTCCTTCGGTTGCCACTTCGCTCGAACGAGAACCCCTGAATCACGCTTGAAGCCGTGATTTCAAGAGCACTTTTGAAAGGACCTGCATTTATCCTTAATCAAAACACGAGGCAAGGATGAATTTACAACCATCGGTTTGTCCCTTCCGGTACTAGTTCTACTCCTCACCATTCTTTCCGACGTAGAACAAATGAAACTTTGTGATTGAAAACTCAATGACACTCAGAACACGCCTCCTTCTAGCGCCCGATGTTAACGCCAAGATCTTCTCGCCACGTCCCAATCACGTAAGACGCCTTAGATCCTGCAAGACAAAGAAACACAAGAACACTAAAAGCTCGACTTACCGGACCAGCCGGGGATAAATTTCGAGCGTGAAAGTCGACTGGTAGATTCTGAGGGTTAACATGGAGGATAAAATGTCTAGTGTTGAGAGATAAGAAAAATGTGTGTTGTGTGTATCGTACCTTTTTTGAGATTTTCTTGCTATGATATAATACTGAGACTTTGGTTTCTTGTGCCATCGACCTCTTGACCCTACCTACTGCAGGTAGCTTTCCCCGTTAATCCCATCCTCTGTCATGCATTGATTAACCGTCCAATCCTCGTTAATAACGATGTAAGATATCACCACCCATATCTTTGTCATCATCAATGGCACAAAAAGATGTAGATATTTAAATATCGATGGGTTTGTTTAATAATTCACCAAAGACTTTGTAAGACCCAATCAAGATAATCCAATGAATTAGTCTATAACAAGCGCCCAATAATAACGACCCAAGAGAATAACTAAATAAGTAGGCGTAAATCCATCCCATTACACTATGTAAAATATCGTGGCCAATTCGACAATAAGAATTGGAAAGAAAACTTAAATTTTTCGTCTAATTTTTTTTTTTTTTTCTGTTCATTTTAAAACTCAGAAATAGAGCATTAGTCTCAAAGTTAATGATGAAAAAAATAGAGTCAGAAAAATCATGACTAAATGTCGTATTACAAGGTCAAACGAACTCTCATTTCTGAACGGAATGCGTTAATTTTATCGTGGAAACCTAACATTCGAGCCATATCATTGAACCTTAATCGTCCTGACTTGTAGTCAAACTTGATACACGCACACAACATGAAAATATACGTCGTAGTATGAAGTTAGTGCACCTCAAAAATAAAGTGTATAATGAGTAGTGTTGCTGAAGGATTGAAGATTTTGATCCTCAGAGCTGATCGAGGAGTGCAAATCTTAAAAAGTTAAAACTTATTATATGGGCAGGTTGGGATTTCCATGCTATATATCATAGGTGATAGGTGGGTAGCTACAGTTGTCACTCGTCAATTGGTCCGACCAATCGTCCGTCACATCACACGGCCTTGCAAGCACATGAACTATATGTAACGACTTACTACAATAGTTTTAGCAGACAGAAAAATTGGACCCAAAGAACAAAATGAATTTGTTTCTGTGAACAAATGGACAATATAATCTTTTTATTTGTTCGCGGGTCGCATATACTTATTGGTATTGATAGTTTTAAAGATTGACACATACCAATTTATTGATCATCTCATAACAAATATGTATTTAGCGACATGTTCGATGACACTTACTAATCAATATCGAAAAATATTTTGGCATTATCAGTGTTGGGTCATGATATTTTTTCCCATCGCGTAGATATATTGAAACTACTCTTTTAATTAATCTATTGGGGCTTTTATTATCGAACCACGAAAGTCTTTGAATTTCTGGTTGTCCTATTATTTTCATTTTGACTTATAGACCTGGTTGATTCCAGGTGGATTCGATCCTTTTGACATTTTAATATCTATTATTTTGACTTACTTGAATGATGAAAAGCATGACGGTTGACTGTAGAACTGCCATGCATTAATGTGGATGAGATTATAACCTACTTACGGTGGGAACAACGACCAAAAAGCGGTGGATAAACTATACGCAATCGGTGGATCCCATCGGATCGAGGGGTGTGTCGGGTAATAGTGGGTGACATCAGTAATCCAGGGAAGGGAGGATATAGCTTATGCAAGGAAGTCATCACGAGGAGGTATGTTCTCATACACTTATTCGCTCATAATTAGATAAAAAACAGGAAGGAGATTTATTATTCTCTCTCTCAATACATTAAAGCGATATAGCCTCCATTTTGATAAACCTTGTGAACACGCTTCTCGACTCTCACGCGCGAAATTTCCCCCCGACGAAACCGGCCCGTCAAGATTGTGGTGTTTATCGTGTTTTGTCTCGTGCGGGATCGTAGGCGTCTTACGTGATTGGGACTCGGCGGAGGATCTTGGCGTTAACATTAGGCGCTTAGAAGAAGGGCTTGAACCTTCATTGTTCTACATCGACCACCGGAAGAGCTATACTCGATTTTATCTCCTATACCTTCATTGTCTGGGGGTGGATATATTGGGACCAATTACCTAAAGCTAAATGTCGTGTTAGCTTCATGCATGAATTCTTATTGATTATATGACTTAAGTGGGTAGAGGCAAAATCACTTGATCGATAACGAACAGAGTGCCTAAAGTTTATAAAGGAGTCGTGTGTGTTTCGCCCGGGATCCCTAAGGTGTTGATATCGGACAACGGGACGCCATTCGTGGGTTCAAAATTTGAAGAATTTTTGAATGATCCGGGATTCAACACAAGAAGACTTTGTGGGCTCATCCACGGTCGAATGGGCAAGTCGAGGTGACCAACGGAATGACTCGCTGAATCTAATCAAGCGTAGATTGGATGAAGCTAAGGGAGATGGCGGAAGAATTGCGAGCGTGCTTTGGGCATCTAGAACTACACCAAGGACTACTACTGAGGATTCGCCTTTCGATTGGCCTATAAATGCGATGCCTTAGTCCCGGTCAAAATCGGATCTCCAAGTCTTGGGTGCAAGTCAATTCAAGGAAATCTACAACGACGAAGGATGAAAGTTAACTTGGACCTGCTGACGAAGTCGAGAGAGAAGCTTTGCTCAAATTGGTACGCTTATCAACGAAGGGTGGCCAAACATTACAACAAAGGAGTCAAACTTCAGAGATTCAAGTAGGAGACTTCGTCCTTAGAGAAGCCGAAGCTTCTACGCCTCAAAACACAGAGAAAGTTAATGCCGAACTGGGAAGGACCATATGAAGTAATCGAAGTTCCAAAGCCAGGTACTTATCGGTTAAAGGCACTCGATGGTTCCGAGATCAAGAATACTTGGCATCTTTGGCGAGTTTTAAATATTTTCAATAAAGATTAAGTCGGGTTCTCTAAGCTCGTGTACGATTGTTCGTTATTAATAAAAGGTCATTTTTCATAATTGATCATGGTCCTATTTGTCCTAAGGTCACTATGGTGTAAGGAGGTATGGTAGGACTCCATCGCCATTCGATGGTAGCCCAAGGTCCTTTTGATCCTATATCGATCTTATCGTGGTGGTAAGTCGATGGTCACTTATTGATCCCGGTCCTATTGTCCTAAGGTCACTATGGTGTAAGGAGGTATGGTAGGACTCGTGGCCATTCGATGGTAGCCCAAGGTCCTTATGATCCTATATTGATCTTATCGAAATTGGTAAGTCAATGGTCACTATTGATCCTTATATCTCAACCCTTATATCTTGGTCCTTATATACTTGTTATACCCCTTAGTGGTAAGCAAGATTACGATGGTGTAAGGAGGATCGAGCAAATTTGCTTCACATATAATACCGATCTCACTCTTTCATCATCATGTAAGTATATATTACTTTATTTTGTTTAAGTGTTAAGTTCAGTTCATTCAATTCAGTTAAGTTGAATCCTGTCCGTAAAATTTAATTCACTTCATTTTTTAACTGTTATATGCCATATCTGATTCACTAGTTGGGTTCAGCTTATTGATACTAAATTATTGACAAGAAATTAATCAAAACAGAAGTCATAATCAAGACAGTTGAAGATTTATCAATAATATAAAACATTCATTCATTCAAGTCAATCATAAATTAATTACATGAACATAAAAAAGCTTAAAGTAGTTAAATTATTAAATAGAACAAAAACAGATGTATATTCGAGACCAATCGCCTTCATCATCTGGAGTTAAGCGATGCCGGGTCCAACCGAAAGCGTACCGATAGCTTTTCTTTTCCTCGCCTCTCGTAATCTTCATACCCCTCTGAATATACCTTCATGATTTCAAATTAAGTTCATCCGGAGTCCTTGTAGTCCTTTGAATGCGCTTAGGAGCTCTTGATCGAAGAGGACCTCGTCCTCAAGATCCTTTATTTTGTGGCGAGCTTGTGACGTTTGGCTTTATGCCTTCGTGTTTCGCCTTGAACCTTCGCCTCAAATTTCTCACCAAGTTGTATGACCAAGCTTGGTTGGTGAAGAAAACTCCTCATTTTTGCCTTCAGAGTAAGTTTTCTTCAACCGAAGCCGTTCGTGTCGATCAAAGTTTGTTGATCGAGCTTGAGACGCAGCCAACCCATCCCTCGTGGCCCTTAACTCATCATCAGTTGTCTTCAAATCCATCCTAACCCGATCTAATTCTGTTTGAAGACCGTTGATGGTATGAAAAGCATCTTCACGATCGGCTCTCTCTCTCGGTCCAAGGTCGATTTCAACATATTTATCTCTTGTCTCATGAAATCTTCTCTACTTTCTCCATTTATGTGTCTCTTGACGCGATGCGTCAAGACAACATTAACTCCGCATATTTTTAAAATATTCAAGTCAAATGTCCAAATATTCAAAGGAAAATGAGATATAGAGGAAAAAGAAATTGCTATTTACCTTAGCGAAATAGCTCATCCCTCATCGAGAAGATTTCCGTCTCAGATGATCATCGAACCGGTGGTCGCCGTTGTTCCGAACGAAAGCTCAAGAGGTCAAAGGGAAGTTGGCATTGAACACGGGCCATGGGGGTCGAGATCCCACACCTCGGCATGGTAACTCCGACTGAGGGACCGGGTCGTTCGGGAAAAGTCTCGGCCTTTCAGAGATAGAGGGATGCATTGGGAGGGGTAGGGTCTGCGTGTATGGTTTCAATTGTGGGAGATTTATTTGGGGTGGGTCCTTTGGGTGTTGAAGCGTAAGCGAGAACTTCTGATGGCTATCGAGAGTCGCTTCTCCTCTTCTCGATATGTCGGAATCCCTTCGTCCTGGTCACCGTCCTCTTCAATCTGTATTTCTACAGGGCACGAAGGGTGGGATGACCAAGACTGAGGCACCCCCCTGAGTTCTTCGGCAGTTAGAGGGGTTATTTTTGTTTTTAATTTTTGGGTCCGGTATATTTCTTCGATCGATGCGTCAAGTAAACCTTTGGTCGAGGAATGGTTCTGGGGGTTGGTTCTATTTCTGGTGTGGATTCGGGAGGGGTGACAAGAAGGGTTGACCTGGGTTTTCTGGTGGCTCTCCTCTTCTGTCGAGGATGGAGGGTCTCTTCTGGTATGAGAACCTCTTCGGCCTCTGCTTCTTCTGTTTGAAATTCATCCGTATGAATTTCTGGGGTTGGTTCGACTTCGGGAGTAGCTTCAGTTGGTATAGTCTCAGTCGCTTCCGAAGACTTCCCGGACAAAAAATCTTCGAACTCCTTTAGTTCTAAGGAGCTCGGTCTGATCAAAGATACTGCATAAATCAAACAATTCTATGTTAAAATTACATATCATACAATATTTTCAAAATACATATATATGTGAAATGAGCTGTTACTTACACTTATGGTCATATAACCATGCATGCTTCGAGAGGAGTCCGTATTTCCACTCTTCCTTAGGGAAGTTGTCGAATAGTTCCATCATTTCCACTTCCCGTTCTTCAGAAATGTCTCCGAAGTCGTGAGATATCTTTTTTCGCTGTTGCCTGATTCGAAAGAAGAATCTCGGGGCCTTTGACGAAGAACCATTTCTCGTGCCATCCCTATTGTCAAGGGGTGTTCACCAAAGGAACGCCTATCAAATTTTTTCTCCGCACTTGGAGAATGCTTCTAAGGGCCTTGAACCCCTTCTCCTGGATTGTACTATTTTATGTGAGGCGGTGAAGAAGAAGTCCAGGAGGGGCTCGACGCCTTGAACTCATGGCGAGAAGCCACGAAGGCGAATGTGAATGTAGGAGTTTGGCACCAATCTGTGAAAACCCCACACCACGTAAAACCCCAAAGAGAGTCACTATAAAGATGTGTAGGGAAAAGCGAACCCCTTCTCCAAGAAGGTCACCGGACTACTGTCCAACCTTCGTGCCGTTGGTACATCTTTTTTCACCGCATCGGGTACCACGATCGCGTGGGTATCCTAAATATGGAACCAGATCGAACCCTCTTTAGTTCAACCTCGCCATGATGGAAGGAGTGTTGGCATGAGAGAAGCGGTCCGTATTCTCGTAGTATTCGGAGGGTTTTTTGGAGTTTTCGACTTAGGATTCACATGTAGTTCCTTCCATGAGGGATGGGGTTTGGTGGAACCACTTGTGATTGGTGTTACTAGTATTGGGGAACTTTGTTCGAGTTGTGAGAAGCCATTTGTGACGATTTGCGAGAGAAGGATCGAAAGTTTTAGAAAGCGCCGAATTTCAAATGAACAGTAAAATCACAAATTTGGTAAAGTTATCCTTTTATCTTGTGCTTACACGGTGTTCAAGGCTGGTACATTAAATGTTAGTGATAATTTGGAATTTGAATGGGAAACGTCCGGTCTCGGGTCCAGATATTTAATAGATAGGGCCTTTTAGATTTGGGCCTTTGATCTCCTTTCATCTCATTTAAGTGAGCAATAATAACCGCACGCTTCAATTACTTCTTATTATTGATTTTCGGTAAAATATCATGGATTATTTTAGTTTTCTATTAAACATTCTCATTCAACAAAAAAACTAGGGGCAATGTTGGGTCATGATATTTTTTCCCATTAAATAGGATATATTGAACTTACTCTTTTAATTAATCTATTGGACCTTTATTATTGAACCATGAAAGTCTTTTGGTTCAGGATTGTCACTATTATTTCCATTTTGACTTATAGACCTAAGGTTGGTCCGGTCAATCGATCTTTTGGACATTTTAATATCTATTATTTTGACTTGCAATGATGAAAAAAGCATGACGGTTGACTAGAGAACCTACCATGCATTAATGTGGATGGGATTATAACCCACGGGTGCAGTGGGAATAAAGTGACCAAAAAGCAGTGGATAAACTATATGCAGTCGGTGGATCCCATCAGATCAAGGGGGTGTGTCAGGTAATAGTGGGTGGCACTGTAATCCAGGAAGGGAGGATATAGCTTAGCAAGGAAGTCATCACGAGGAGGTATGTTCTCATACACTTATTCGTTCATAATTAGATAAAAATAGGAAGGAGATTTATTATTCTCTCTCAATACATTAGGCGATATAGCCTCCATTTTGATAAACCTCATGAACACGCGTTCTCGACTCTCACGCTCGAAGCCTATCCCTGACCGAACCGCCACAAGATTGTGGTGTTTATCGTGTTCTTGTCACGGGATCGAGGCGTGCTTACGTGATTGGACGCGAGAGAGATCTTAAGCGTTAACAATCAGCAGTCGAGCAAATTAACCAACTAACCTGATAGATGCAACTAGTTTACTTTACCTGCAATACAGCAATAGGGAAATGAAAATTAAACAAATGTTAGTTTCCCACTAAAATTTCCAAGCATTCCCTTCGTCGTCGCTGACACAATGTACTACTCTATACAACTAAGTACTGTCGCCATGTGAAAGTTGTCCTTGGTTCTCGAGCCTCACCTTCTTTTAAGTTAATTTGATGGAGAAATTAACATATCCAATGCAGCTTGGAAGCTTCATCACTCTCTCATCCGTCAGAAACCAGCAAGTGTTCCCACATTTAATCTACTCATTCTATACACATATATGTTATACAGCTACATACACATGCAAAACAATACTATAATATTAGTTTCTTTTGCTTATATCCCAACTTACTAGCTTTGATTGATGCCCATATTGTGCTATCAGGTTTCCCATCATGTTGTAACCAATTGTTCCTCTTTTTCTTTCACTGTTTTGTATGAATTAGTGCAATTATGCATTGGTTAAATATAAGCACTTGGAAGGCAGTACTTATATTTCTTATAAATTTCGCATTTTAGCTTCTTGTACGCTACTGTAGAACTACTCGTGATCATTGTATTTGTATATGTAAAATGTTATATTTGTAAAAGGAAAATTCCATTCAAGAACAATGGGATGCACATCATCTATATACACAATTGGAAGGAAGAAAAAGAAGAACATTCCTCAAGTTACCATCTTTGTCCCTCCATTGCGTGTTCCTGTTCAATCCCATGATCTTCACAAGATGCTGAGAGGCCTAATTCCTAAAGATCTTGTGGATAGAATAACTTCTCTTCGTAATCATATCATTTTTGTGGCAGAGGATACTGGTATGCTCTTGCAAACCAATAACTAAAAATTCATCCCCCCCCCCCCTCCCTCCTTTTTTTTGGGTGTTAGGCCGAGGAAAGAAATTTGATGAAAATCTTGCAAGTGGATCAGCTACACCCGAATTACAACATGCACTTGAGGAGTATTTGTCTCTCATTGTTGGTCTCACTAAGAAAGGTTTCACTCTTTTTTTTTTCAGTCTCTCTTGTGTAGACATTTGTGAACATATACGTATGTAAAGTGTATAACTTTTGTGATCAACAGAAAATGGTCTCATAGAACAGGTTGAATTCAAATGGAAGAATATAGAAGATGGACGACAAGTAAGGATTTCATAAACTGCTCCATTTTATTTTATTTTTGTTACTTTTCATGAGTATAAACTGATTCGAGTGTTTACATACATAATTTGATGAAGCGCAGGAGGACGTATGTGTCGCAAACTCCTGGTTTGAATTACTCTCTGTTGTCCACATGATGTCTATATTGACATTGAATCAGGCTAACTCGATGCTAATTTCAAAGGATCATAGTACAGCTTCTTGTGAAAGGGTGGTTTCATCAGGTCGATTTTTCTATCTATTTATCATTTTATGGAACCTTATTCAATTAGATGTTAAAAATCCTGTCTGATCACCAATTATGTGTATATACCACCAGATAGCATGAGCACTGCTGTCGATTTATTGCTGAAGGCAGCAGGGTGCATAGAATTCTTAATTCGCGATGTGCTCATTCGCTTACCACCAGATATTAAGTATGCAAACATATTTTCCAGAACATTTGGTTGGTTTGTTTAATTTTTTTAACATTTACCCCACTGTCTTATTAGTCACTGTATACAAAGTAATCCTTAATTATATGATCAGAAGCAGGTTGCCAAAAGATTTACATGAGGGTGTATTGGAGGCTATTTCTATTCAAGCACTAGCACAAGTAGACAAATCTATACCCCTTCCTCTGGCTGAATGATTAAGTTAGTGCTTCTAGTTTTAGAATAAAGCATCTTAACAAATGTTGACTGTTTGCTGAATGACATCTTCAGGGAACTGAAATGCAGCTTGGTTTAGCTATTGAAAGTAAAAATGCCACTTTATCTGTTAAAAAGAGGTTGGCATGTGAACAACTAAGCTATTTGGGACAGGTATGTGTTGCAACTAAGCTATTACTCAGTTTTATTATAATGCCATGTCTATCCTTCTTCTGGATTTCTTCAATCTAATGTTGTGTATCATTTTCAGAATCCACCAAATAAAGAACATAACTGGTTAATTTGATGGGAAATTCGTACAGAAATTTAAGGTTTATTAAGAATTTAAGATTGTTTACAGCTTGTACCAGGCAAGTTCTTCATGTGGAGTGTGAAAAGAGGGATTAACACTATTTACCGACGATGAACCACCTACACTTTCCTAGTTGGGAGTATACACTGGGAAAATGCGCTAGTGATTAGAAACATATCACAGTTTATAAAGATCCAAGCATTTTTGTGAAAGCTATCGCAGTGGAGTTGAAAGAAATTATCCATACTTGTTTATGTCCAAATAGGCTTATATTTTTCTTGGGAAAGTTTACCAAATAAATCATTCAAATTTCTCTCATAATTGATCTAATGTGATCCGTTGTTTCATCAGGCTCATTACTGCTTGTCAACATGTAACAACAATCACGGATATGCAAAGAAGCATACTTTGTTCATCAAATGGAAATACCTTGAAGCAAAGGTGCATCGCTCTCTGACTCATACTAGCTCTAAAACTTCTCTACTTCAATTATTTTGTTCAAATGATACTAATATTTGTGTACCATTTTCAGGCGGCAGCTTACTACTATAACGGCCTGATCCTCGATAAGGGTAATGAACCATCCTGCCACATTACTTCTGCATGTTGCTTCCTTGTTGCAGAAGAACTTCTGGCTGAGAGCAAGAAGGCCTGTTTAAGCTTTTGCCTTGCAGCTCCTGTGACCAGGTCGGATATGATTCTGCGTTCAGTAAATCATTTCTTTCTACTTTTATGTCATTAAGAACATTCTCTATTATTATTCCGCTGATTTTTATTTTTATTTTTCTATGAAGGGCTCCTCCACTTTGGGGTGCAATGAAGCATTTAAATAAGAATATTCCTGGGACTGCATCTAGGAAGTCTCAGATGTATGGCTACCTCTTAGACAAAGAGAAGTAGGGGCAATGAAGTTTCAATTTTTTCTTTTCAGTAATCTGAGCTCATTTCAAAACCTTACTAACACACATTTCTTAAGAGATAAATGTAATTTAAGGCGACAAAATTTTTCACTCCAATATGATGCAGGGGACTACAAAGCTTGCCTGATCTTCCTGAATTTGAGTTATCACTAAAACCAGAAGATTTCGAATTGCCAGAAACAAGTTCAGCATGGGACAGTGAAAAATGGAAAATGCCGGATCAAACCCTTAAGGAGCACCTTATCGATAGTGAAGACAAGATGGAAACTAACTGATACTTGATCTGTTTTCCCTTTTACTCCTTGCTTTTCAAGCAAAATAGTACATGTTTTATATCTCCCATATGAATTGCTCACCTGGTGCTGTCCTCAGGTGATTGTAATTTGTGCATTCTTATATTAGTCATATATATATATACACATTGCTAAAAGATGGCAAGTATTTTGTAATTTGCTTTGTGTATTACCTCCAATATCTAAACACTATTAATATTATGAGTTCAAAGTATAATCATCAATTCATCATACTGTAAAGTTGTAAATAGAACATGCTAATAAATATATAGGAGAATTGTTCATTGATAGAAGAACTTTACAAACTGTGAAATATTTAGCACTACATAAAACTGTGAAAAACATCTTTTGGCCTGCTGGTAATTTTATTTATTGTAGCATTTCTTCCTGGAATCCTTCCTAGTGTTGTATGCCAGTTTCTTCTCTGTGGCCCTAAGACTTAAGTTTAGAGACAGACATGATTGTGAGAATCAACAAGCAAACGAGAGCCAAGTATGAGCATACAACTGCCAGAGTTATTTTGTGGCAGAATTTTGCGACATGGTTACAAATTGCCGGCCAACCTATCTTTTCCTCCCCGTAACGAGCCACAAATCCGACTGTGGTTCCTGCTGTACATCCGGAAATAATCAACAGCAGCAAAACCTGTCACAAGAATCAATTTCATTCAAAAATTAAGTTATCAGTAATGATAGAATTATAATGCATGGCAACTTGAGGATATATATATATATATAGTGCCATTTCATACTATATTTGCCAATAAAAAGATGTAAAAGAGGGAGTATAAAATATCAACAACAACAAAGAAAGAAAACTAAAGTTTGCAAATGATCAGAGATATACATAATTTGCTTACCAGATCATGCAGGAAAATGTAGAAATAGTAATTGGTGTTCCATTTTGAACGTGTAAACGCGTAAACAAAGACGAGTGACAGGAGAGAGAAAGTACCCACAACTGCATCTGCTACTACTTTGAACCTGCAAAACAATGCATGTTTATCTTGTTTTCTTCTATATATTCAAACTAACTATGTTTGGCCAAGTCTTGGTTTTGGTATTGAAATTGAGTGTCCTGAATTCAAACTAACCTGAAAGCGGAAGAGTAAGAGTAGTGGGCTTGGAAACTAAACCCAAAGCCCAAAACTAGTGTTTGGGCACTGGTGACTGCTAAAATGATTGCAGCTACAGTGAATGAAGTGACCAAAATTCTAAGAATAAGTTGGGCTGTGTTGAAACCTCTTTGGGGTGGGCTTGGCTGACTCTGGCTAATTTGCTCTTTTCCCATATCAATTTCCATTGGTTTCCTTTACAACAAGTGGAGATGTGAATATGTGATAGATAGATAGAATGAGAACCCTCACGGGATTCTGACTTATAAATATATTGATATATATTCTGTATATGGATAATAGTTCGAAATTATGGAAAAAAATGCAATTTAATATGGAAATCAACCTCTTTGGGGAAATGATTGTGGATAATATTATTCTCTTATAGTAATTCTTAAATTACAAACTTAGTGGGTATCTTCTCATCTCATTCTTTTTCTTAACGTATTTTGCAATAAATCGATATTATGGAATATTACCATATAAGAATTTTAGTTTTAAAATGAATCATTTTGTATCATTAAACTAATTAAAATGGTAACTTTTTAGTACTAAAATGAATTAAATAACATGCATGTCAAGATTAACGACGTCATTAATATAAATAGTACTATTATTTTATGTGAATAAGAGAGTGAGAAATATCTCAAGTTGTTGTATGATTTTAAATCAATTGTATATAACGACGTCATTTTAGATAATAATTCTCATAATTATATATGTATTTCTAACCTATCTCTTTACCTTATTTTATAATTAAGTTTATAATAAAATTTGTTAGCTTTCAAATAATTGTATCTCCTGATAAAAAAAATTAAAAAATATTATTATCATACAATGCTTACGTACACATATATATCGGGAGTTTCTATGACCCGCAGTATGCACATGCCTTTTTTTATTTATTTATTTTTTTTTTTTTTTTGTGACCGACGTTATTTTTAAAAAAAATTATTGTCCAACGTGTTAATTAACCAATAAAATATTGATATACAATCAATAAAATCACGTGTGTCAGCGTTCTAGCAATTGACCAACTAATAATAAAGTCATGTGTGTCAGCATTCTAGCAATTGACCAACTAATACTAACCGGATCCGTTAGAAAGCAAACTATAGCTAGAGTGAGACGAGGAAGTCTTGGTAGATACTCCCTAACCTTGTTACATGGAGACTACTTCACCAGCCGTTTTTGCCGCCGGCACTTCTCAGCCTACCGGTAGCATCCTGCCTGGAAGAAAGGTATACTTTTTGGAGTCCGGCAAAAGTCGTCGGTCAATTGTGTCGTCAACGGCTAAAGCTAGTGCTAGTTCCGGTATTGTCTCTTCGCAGAACGGAACTTTGAAGAAAAACTCTGAAATTGACACCATAACTAAACATTACGAAGATTCAGAAGTCAGGAGTCTGAGCTTGAAGGATTACTTTGAACAGTCGGAATATTTATTCCGACCGGACGGCGGACCACCTCGGTGGTTCTCGCCCTTGGAATGCGCCTCTCGATTGAATAACTCCCCTCTCTTGCTATCTCTTCCAGGTTCAATTATTTTTTTTCTTAAAATAAAAATATTATTCCTACCTCTTTTTTCCGTCTCTTAAATTTTGTTCGCGAAACGTTTGCTAGCAAAAAATGGGGAAATAGTTGAATCCACATTCATTTTTTGTGTTTCCTATCATGTGAGCAATCATTTAGCAGAAAAAGTTCCTCTTTTTGATAAAGGTGTAAAAAGTCAATTGAATACGATTAATTACCTGCTTTATCGATATAGACATATACTATTATAAGTTAAGTATGACACTGATATGTAGTTTTAGTTTTTATAATACAGTATATGCGCATAAATTATAAAGATGTGAATGGAAATTTTAGCTAATAAACAAAACAGATATGCTTATAGTGGCTTGTTTTTTTGTGGGTTGGGTACATTCTTAACTTTTGTTCAATAAATTTTGTTTTATCTTAAAAGATATCAATTTGAACCTTGCAGCAATTGATGGTGTTGGGCTCAGCCTTACTCTGCATTTCCAAAGACTTGGACAGTAAGTATATGTGAAGCTAAATGCTCTTTATAATCATTCTTAGACCAAAATATAAGATATAAGAAGCTCTGAACACATAACGTAGATTGTCGTTGCTATGCTATCATAATTACTAATACTCTCGAGTTTAATGACTTAATTGTTTAATATGATAGGTAGTTATGCCTAATCCGTGTTTTTCTTTTCCTCAAATGAAGGATCTTTGATATATGGTGCTTGCATATTCCTATTGATGACCGAACATCATTTCCAGGTCCTCTCTCTCTCTCTGTATCACACATTTATTTCACACTCGGGGCTTATACAGGGTAGGTAGAATCTGATGGCATCACTTGTATTGAATTAAATAACACCTTGTCATCCTTAGATGGATTTCCGATACTTATTGAACATTAAAGTGGAGCCTTGGGTTGTCTTGACCGATTAGTTATGTAATTGAAGATATTGGGCTAGCACGGTTCATACTTCACCTTTTTCAATACTTTTATCTAGTGGCTTCAAAGAGGAGTTGATGGAAGATAAGAAGGCATGACATTCCAAGTTAAACGTCTTATTCTTGGAGTTCTGCTAATGTGGCCATCATTTTAGGTGGTCTACAAGTTATGTTTATTTGAACCATGGCCAAATCTAAAGAGCCAAAAACAATTTCTTATCATGTTGTAACTAACCTCTCATTTCTTAGATTTTAGATAATGATTTTTGATGTTTGGTGCTCTGATCATTGGAATGCGGGCTACACAACTCCTGGGAGTACCCAAATCCTACTTTAGCAATAATTTGAAATTGAAACTCGTTTATTGAGATTAGTTTCCATGTTACTCTTTTCCTTTTGTGAAGGGAAAGATGCTAATCTTTCACATTTTTCAACTTCTTATGGTTCAGAGCTGGTTAAGCTGGTTGAAAGAACTGTTAGATCTGAACATAATTATTCACCAAATCGGCCCATATATCTGGTAGCAGAATCTTTTGGGGGGTGCCTAGCACTAGCTGTTGCAGCCCGTTGTCCTGATATTGATCTTGTTTTAATACTGGCTAATCCAGGTGAGAAGTTTGTTTCTTCTGAATAATCATGTTCATGGGAGCTTAGACATTGATCAATATCTCAACTTTCATGATCCTCTTGCATAACACTCTTGCTTGGCAGCTACATCTTTCAGCAAGTCCCAACTGCAACTGCTAATTCCTCTATTAGAAATCATGCCTGAGAGAGTCCATTTTGGTGTGCCTTATATGCTGAGCTTAATGACAGGTTCTGAAATAGTTATTAAATTCCTATCTGAGCTTTAGTCCTTGCTTCATTATGTTATTGCTTCCAATTAGAGCTCACAATGCATCAGTTTAGCCAGTGGTGGAACCATAACGTTTTTAAAGGGGGGTCAAAATACATCAGTAATTTTTTTTTGTTTATTAACGCTGATGGGGATGATCCATTCAGTGGCGGAATCAAGTATTTATCCATAATCTATAATAAATAAAAACATTAATTGCTAATCAATAATTTCATCAATTTAAACATTTCATAATAATTTCATCATTCATCAATTCAAACATTTCATCATAATTTTATCAACTAACCTAATTCAATAATTTCAATTATTTCACAAACAATATATCATAAATATACCATAAATTGATAAATGTACAATATTAATTCAAATATTCAATGAAAATAACACATAATCTCTAATTCATGGCATAACAAACTCTAAATCTCTAATTTAATGGCAAAATTAAGCACAAAATTACTTATTTGTAGACACATACAGAGATTAACATATATGAAAAAGAAACACAGAAGGGCCTAAGGGGTGACAATTGACATCACTGACCTCAATGGCTTAACCTGGAGAGAGAAAGGGAGAAGCAAAGCTGCAAAGGCACTAAGTCAGGAGGAAGACTGGAAGGGAAAGGATAGCAGAGCCACAGAGGCTGAGACTTGAGAGGCGGTCGGCGGAAGGAAAAAAAAAGGGTTGTTGATGCGATTTTGAAGAGAAAAGAAAAGGTTTTTTTAAAAACTTACTAAATGAAACGACGTTGTTTCATGTAAGTTTAAAAAAAAACCTAACTGTTGGCTGTTGCAGACCTGTAGTGCGAAGAAGAAGGCGGCAGCGGGCAGGGCAGCATCAGGCAAATCTGCAGGGTACACTTGGTTTAGCCAGTTCAAAAATCTGCCTAACTTTAGTTGATTGGATATGATGATAAAGTTTGGTCCTGTGCTAATGTCTGAAATAACACCCAGATAAGGTCTTTGCATAGAAGCTCTGGTGTTTTACTTCTCTAACGCAATCAATAATTATGATTTTACGCATGAATAGTTTCTCAAAATCTTGTTCATTCACAACAACAAAAAATTGTATGTCTGGTAAAAAAAAACTTTTTGGGGAAAGATAATATTTCACCAATCGAGTCACAGGTATTACTTTGTGTGTGCAGATTTTTTATATATATGAGATCTTATGTTTCTTTTGGCAGTAGCGTAAGGAACAAAAAACTTACTTTCTTTGGTTTATAATTGTTAAAATGCATAGGCAGGGATTAAATTTACTCATTCTTTACTCTGCATAAACACTTTGGGTCCATTGGTTTACAGTGCACACCCGAAGGGTAGTGGTTGTGCGTGCCTCAGCTTAAAAAGAAAAGAGTCGAAGTATAAATTCCTCATTCTTTTACAAGTGCAAGCTCCTTTTTGCTAAGCAATTTTTGTTCCCTGCATTTTGTTGCCAAAGCTTTGCTATTCAAGAAAACATTTTGAACTATTTTTTGGCTGGGGTGGCTTGATTGATGAACAGACCTAAGGGAAATCCTGAACAAATTAAGCCTCAGATTGTTTAACTTCCATAAACCTTTACTATAGAAATTAAGCAAATAACTAAAGAGAAATGTTGTCGGACCAGTTCCCCGTGATCTTTAAAAAGACACTTGGAAATTGCTTTAGAAAAGATGGACCTTAGATCAACTAGGAAGTATTCACTTTATATTTAAGCCTATAGAGAAACTGATATAAACTTCGGCTTCTGTAGGATTCTTTCGAAACTGTGTGCCACTTTTTTCTGAAGGTGATGCATATTATAATTGATTCCATTAGATGCAGTGAAATTTTTTATTTGGTTTTTGTTCCAAATTAAGTAGGTAATTTTATTTATTCACTTTTATATATAGATATCCCTTCGAAGATGGTGATGGCTAGTCTGGAGAAAGGACTTCCCCTGCAACAAACAATTGGAGAGATATCTGATGATATTGTAGCATTGTCATCCTACCTCTCTGTAAGATTCACTTATTAAACATGCCGTTGAGCTATAATAATTAATTTCTTCTTCTTTATATATGTTTAAAAGTGTGTATTTTTTTGGCACAGTTCTCATAACACTAAAAATTTTGTTCTTCACATTTTCTGTGATGGATTCTACATGTAACATGTTAATACATGAGAAAACATGTAATCAAATCATCAAACTCTATGTTTCCTTGTCCTCCTTGGAATATATATCTTACTACTAAATCTTATAAGGAAGACTTGCTAGGATTTATCTTCGATATGATCAATTTTCAAATCTCTGTTGCTGGTATCCTCCATCTTAATGCTCCAGTTTAATCAATACCAGGTCATGGCAGATGTTCTATCTGCGGAATCACTTCTCTGGAAGCTGAAGATGGTTAAATCATCTTGTGCATATGCCAATTCACGTCTCCATGCTGTAAAATCTCAGACTCTAGTACTCTCCAGGTTCTCTCTCTCCTCTCTCCAATCTGATCAGATTGAAAACTTATTTGCCAAAATATGACATAATTATTAGTTCCTTTTAATTTTTAATTGAACACACACACACACACACACACACACACACACACACACATATATATATATATATATATGTTACTTCTTGAATATCAGCCTCAATAGACGTAGTAGAATCTTTAAAGTGGCGCATACGCCACTTCCAAGCTACTAGTGGAAACACCTCTATCTTGAAGAGCTTATTGTAAGAACCCCTTGGCTGCTTCATACCACAAAGTATAGACCAAGATTATATTACTAGTGCCTTTAGTAGTGTCCTTGATCACAATGGTAAATTTTTGTGGAGTTTTGATGTTTATACTTCTACTTCAACAGTTAACCTACCAACTACTCTAAGAACTAGCTTCTTGCTTAATATTCAATTGAAATTTTCATTTAATGAAACAGGGGAGGAAATAACCTCAACCAGAACAACGAATGTATTTATCAGATAATTAAAGATATTTAGCCAACTATATTTAGCATTTTTCTGTGAAGTCTCATCTTTAAGTTGTCCCTTACAATGAAATAGCAAAATCTGCAATTGGTTCTCCTATCAAATCATTGCTTCCTGTGCTTGAGATCTTGGTTCTAAATTTAATAAGTTGTTTATGATATCTATACTAGTAATACTTTATCTATACTAGTAATACTTTATAGTGGTGTCCTTTTATCTCGTTAGTTCAAATTATTGTGTGGGTTATTAGTGGTAGGAATGCCTCTGCTTCTGGTCTCATTTTACAGGTTAGAGATTCCCAAAGTGCATAATAAATTTATGAGCACGATTTAATGTGACCATCTTTTTTTGCTAGAGATCACAACTGGGAGTCATTCTCATGACCCTGGATTTTGGTCAATCAAGAGACGATCATGGGTTGATATCATAATTTAAACCTTTCCTTAAAGAATAAATCCATTGCCTATTGATGTGAAAGTATTATGTAAGCAAGTGTACAACGTCAAATTAAAGAACTAACAAGTACATGTAGAACCACATAGACTAGATTAATTTTAAAATATTCTTAATATGTATTTCAGGTAAATCAGAAATAAAAATGGAGAATTGATTTACTAAAATTGAAACAATAAATAAACTAATTAGAGGATGAAAATTAATAATGAAAAAAATAATTTGGAATCCGAATCCACTAGGCAATAAACATTACAATTAATTCAATCTCTTCTATTTTGTAACTCAAGTTATGACACTGGTTTGGTGTACATAATTCGGAAAATAAATCAATTAAATCCAGTTAAAATTTACTATGGTTTTGATTTTTCTTTCCTTTTATGTAATAAGTTTATAATTAATATGGACAAGTATAAACTATGAAAAATTCACATTAACAATAATCTATTAAAAACCTCTTAATTGTTTTAAAAGTTACATAGGAATAGGAATTATAAATGAAGGTATTTCAATCTTTGAAAAATGAAGGTGAAATCAAGTAAACATTAAAGCGCAAATAATAGTAAAGATGAAGAATATTGTCATGAATAATTATTTAATTTCATCTTCATACTAGATTAAAGAATTTAGTTTGACATGAAGAAAAGTCCCTTTATTTAAGATTCTTCGACGAGCTTACAATGGAAAAGTAATTTAATTTTATTCCTACTACTCTTCCTAACCTAAACTAATAAATAATTCTCACTCTCCAAAATAAAAGACCTAGATGCAAATTACTTGTTCCCCAATATAGTTACAATAAACTTGGTCAATTTTTTTCAATATTCTTAGATAAACTCAATCTCGTTATCTCTATCTTCCAAGTATTCTTTTCTTGCTCAACTAGTAAGCTTCTGAAACTCCCTTTTCAACTCAACTTCATTTATTTATTTACTTCCTGCAAAAAAAAAAACTAATTAATTAAATTTATAAAAATATTAAAGTAAACAAAATTAAGTAATTAAAAATGTATGAATTATCACCAATTACAGCTTATATGTTAGGCCATAAGAGATAAATGCCCAAGCCTTCACTATTCATGCTTTTCATCGATGGGCAAAAACCGAGTGGCAAAATAACATAACGTTGTTGTGCTCACGTTTTTCCAGTTTCTCTCTTTGAAATTTTCTTATTTTTTTAATAGGTAATTGTATAAGAGTGCATATATCAGACTTTTCTTCTTCTCTTCCAGTATCCTTTTTTCATTGTGTTACCCTACAATTGCCATGGTTTTTGTAGTTCCTGAGCTTGCTATATTTCTAAAGCTGACCAGTTTGCATTGTTGTTAATCTTTGCAGTGGCAGGGATCAGTTGCTACCAAGTCTAGAGGAAGGAGAAAGACTTCGGCATATTCTGCCGAACTGTAAGATTCGAACATTTAATGACAGTGGTCATGCCTTCTTCTTGGTATGATAGATTCTCTTTCTTTTTCTCTCTGTCCTGGGACGAAGTCAAAAAAATTCAAGGGGAGCCAAGAAATAATATGACACGATAGAAATTTATTACAAGAGGTTTATATAATATATATTAGCATCACAAAAGTTATTTTAGTTAGAAACTAACTAAAATATCTTTATGATAAGTGTGCAAATTATATAAATCTTGGGGGGCCTAAAGTAAAAATATCAAAACTTCAAGGTTGTAAAATAAACCTTTGAAAATTGTGGCGTAGCCTAGGCCCCCAATACCTAGGCTAGCTCCGTCCCTGTCTCCGTCTATTAAGCAGCCTTAGTGAAGGCATCACACTTGTTGATTCTTCAACTGGAATATATAAACTATGAATACTACAATGGTATCAGCCTATCAGGACCCAAATTAGCAAGTAGACAAAGCTAGACTTGTATGTAAAGACAAGTTAATTAAAAAAATGAGCAAGCAAATAGTCAAATAACACCACAGTTTTCATACCAAAGTCAATAATGGTCTTATATTTTAAAAGAGAGGGAGTATTATTTGTGAATAGTTGAGAAGGGCTTAAATATAAACCACACTGTGAAGCTTTAGAGGCTGTTTGATAGCCTTTTCTTGGTCTTGCCTCTTTTTTGTTCAGAGGTTAAAGTTGTTTGATAAAAAAAAATTCAACCTCTTTTTGCCTCTTAAAAAAATGACCGAGGCTACTCATTACTCTAATTTCATTTTGTTTTAATTTTTCACTTCACTTCTCTCACTATACCCAACGCCCACCCCAACCTCAACCCTGACCCACCCCACCCCACCCCCACCACCAACCACCCACCACCACCGCCATATTTTATAATAATTATGTAAAACTGTCATAATACTTATTATGTTTTATTAAACTTAAAATATTTTAATAGTTATACATTGCTGGTGATTTTATATAATTATATTATTATCCCACCCTAAGTTTGTATAAACGGATCTAAGGGTAAAATAGTAAAAGGTTGTATTCAAATATACTATACATATCAGTTATCAAACAACTCTTTTACATTTAAGTCGTGTTTCAAACACCACCTTAGTTTCAAACACAAGAACATTTTCCTCTTGATACTAGCTGTAATATATGCATTGTTTCAATGTTCAATGTCCTTTTAGTTATATTTTTTATTGAGTTAGGGATGTAGGAAATTTCACTCAATATTTCATCCTACAAGAGTTGTTAATAGCATGGTAAAATCTGCATGTATGTAACAGGAACCTGCTAATGATTTGGTAACTATCATAACCAGTGCCAGTTTTTATCGTCGCACAGCATATCATGACTATGCATCAGATTACTTGCCACCAAGCCCTTCTGAATTCAAGAAAATATATGAATCTAACAGGTAACTGAAATTTCAAACAAAGTATTGACTATAATCCTATAAAGAGAAGACTGAGAAATATTATACTCCCTCTGTCCTAAAAAAATAGTTTAAGAAATGGTATTCTTTATTTAGGATGGAGGGAGTATGGTAATTGTTTATCTATTGGTGACAACTGACATGTGACTAGAGGCATATATATTGGATTAGATCATATCTATGAAAGACACATTCATGTTTATGAAACCAAAATACTATGCTTTACCAGTGAAAGGGATTTGATTGTAGCCATGCTCATACCGTCTTTTCCAATGATTTCTATCTTATTCCTGGGGAGAACATTGTCATTGCTAGCTTGATTCTGTACCCTGATTTCCTTCCTTATTGTCTTCTGAGGATATTTTGTTATTTGTCAAGTTCTAGTAGGGTATCTTCAACATAATCTAAAATGTCTTTGCAATATTGATGAAATTTAGCTGGTTAGAGAAGGTTGTTAGTCCTGTGATACTGTCAACTTTAGAAAATGGGAAGATTGTGAGGGGCCTCGCTGGGATTCCTTCTGAAGGCCCAGTCTTATATGTTGGTAATCACACAATGCTGGGGTTCGAATCATATCCTCTGGTATCCCGTTTTTGGGTCAATCGAAATATACTTTTGCGAGCGATAGCACATCCTCTGATGTTTTCGAAGTTGAGAGAAGGAAATATGCCTCATATATCATCATTCGATTATGTCAGAGTTATGGGCGCAGTTCCTGTATCAGCAACTAATTTTTACAAACTCTTCTCTCTAAATTCTCATATCCTGCTGTATCCAGGAGGCGTGCGTGAAGCTCTTCATCGAAAGGTAAGAGTTAATGTTATATCCTTCTTTAATCCACATCTTACAGATGATGCTTCTTTTCTCATTAATTATTCCATTGACTTGCCTTCTATTTATAGGATAAATCATTTGAATTAGAAGACACATTGATATGGCTGTTGTCCCAACGGTTATACTACATATGTTCTAAATTATAAGATCAATATTGACTTTTTAAAAGTCAACTTCAAATATTTTCAAACTCAAAATTGACATGAATTCATTTAATTTATTTCAATACAATTATGAATATCATAAACTACTTAAAAAGGACTGTTAGTTATATAATTTATTGTTTTCAAAACTTAAATGAATCGTGTCAATTTTGAGTTTGAAAATTTTTCAAATTGACTTTTAGAAAATCAATAGCGATCTTGTAATTTGGAATGGAGAGAGTGTATGTTATGGAGAAATCATTTGAACTAATTGTTGGTAGACCTTAAATTTGAAATTCAAATAGGCACACTTAGAAGGGGGTTGAAAAAGTGTGGAAACAAACTATATCAATTTTTTGCAATTCAAGAAATCTGTCAAAAAAAATTCTGTTTGAAAATGTGGTATGTTGTATTTATGAATTCATTTTGCTAGATTACCAATTTATCAAATTTAACAGAAAACAGTTTATTGTCCCAGTTTTGTAAATTTATTTACTTATACTAATTAATGACCTGAGTTGAAATCGACAATTTTTTGATGAAATATATATGTTCAACTAAGATTATGAATTACAATTCAAATTGAAGTATGTAATGAACAATTAAAGTAAAACAATTAATCACATGAACACAAATGATTTTTAAAGTAGGTCTTAGAAAGACCTATAGAAGGGCCCTAGAAGGGCCTATATCCATAGCTATAGCTACTATAAGGTATAACACAGGTTAGAGGTACCAACTAGTATCGGAGACTCTTTTATTAATAAACTTAGTTTACAATTAAATCTCTTTACAAGACAAGATACTCCTTGAGTATTTTTGCTCTCAAGCATCTTTGCTCCCCGTGCACCTATGCTTCCTTAAGCTTTCTTGTAAAACCCCCTAATCCTAACCAGATTAGAAACCCTAGACTAACCACTTAGTCTATCAACTGTTTTGATAATTGATTAAAAATTAAACTATGATCAAAGTAATAATTATATCACAATTCAAAGCTCAATTAATATGCAATGATCAATGAATTATGTAAAGATATCACCAGATTAAGCGCGATGAAACGAAGCTGAAATTAATATTAACTTGATGAAGCACAACAACCTTTTAATTCTTCACAATAGAAAAATCAACAACCTTCTTTTAGTATTCGTTTATATTTTGTTCTTCTCTACTCCACTTTGTAACTCAGCTGATCAATTTATAATAGAGAAGGAATATAGCCGTTGAGTATACAATCAATCAGGAAGGATATTTAGGCAATGATCATAGTACTTAATTGATTGTCAATCCCAATTATGTGACCGTTAGGAAATAAGCACGCTTCGGTCACTTCGATCAGAGTTGATTTTAGTCAGCAAAGGTAATATAGAATCATGTCAGCAATACTTAATTGAGATTCTGATATAAAGGAAGGTGACTCAATTAAGTAATTTCTAAGTTTTCAATTAACTAATCAATGGACAACTTATTATGATAAGAAATATTTATTTAAGAATCAATCCAAAAATTAGCTCCTTTAATTACTTCCACGATTATTTTCATACAATACAAATCCTAGAGCCTAGATTGAGATATAATTAAAGTTAGGATCTTACATTGATTTCCTAATAACTCAATCATATCTTCAAGTCTTCATGCCTTCAATTCTTTACAAAACCAAGGTTTCAAGAAATCTTTTGTTCTCATTAATATCCTATAAATGCACGAGTAAACATTTAGTATAAATAGAAAGTCATCATCAAAACCTTACATAAGGTTGGAATATGACAAAGTCAACAAAATTCTGGTGGAATCTATCTATGTAGTTAAATTTAGCCATGTTCTTTTTCCCAAAGAGTTCTCTCATGTCACTTTAGTTTTCACCTTTTCTTATTGTGCAAAGATACCTAAGCCAATTACTGAATTTCTTCTGCTCTACTGTTATCCTGATTGATTTGCTCAAAAATTTATGAGCATCAGTATTTTTCTTTGTCGCTGGAGCTAAAAGTTCTTTGAACTATAAATCTCAGACTAATATTCATACTTTTTCAGGGTGAGGAATACAAGCTATTCTGGCCGGCACATTCTGAGTTTATAAGGATGGCGGCTAGATTTGGAGCCAAAATTATACCATTTGGTGTTGTTGGAGAAGATGATATTTTTCAAGTAAGCTTCAAAACTTCTTTTACCTGATCTCTGCTTTTGTTATCAATTATAGCTTATAAATCTACACAATTTATTCTATCTTTTTAAGCATGAATTTTTATTTTTATATGGCAATATTATATATTTTGAGTTTTTTTAAAAAAAAATTAACTAAGAAATTCTTCTACAAAGTCATAAACTTTTTTTTGAAAAAGAGTTGTTCTATGGGGCAACCTAAAGAAGACAAAATTATGTTTCAATGTCAGAGATGATGTGATGAGTGACAATTGTTTTTTTCTTCAATTAGTTGCTTCTTGACTATGATGACCAAGTGCAGATTCCCTTTCTTAAATCTTTCTATGAGGAACTAAATAAAGAGACTGTGAAGTTGAGGTGTGTTATGTTTTATCCTCTCTTCTTGGTTCAGTAGAAAGTTCTATTTTTATTTGCCTATTTTTTGGTTGTTCTTGACTGTACAAATTGTGGGCCTGATTTTACACCCTTGAAATGAGTAAACCTAAAGTGTATGCCGCTTTTTATTATTACTTGATTGGGTGTTAAGTGTTACCTTACTCTCCTTTTTTTTTTTTTGCTTGTTGAATTGATTTTTCTTTATTGGTTTTGCCTAGACAGGATCATAATGAAAGGGTATTTGCTCGGCTGGGCCCAGCCAAGCCAGAAAAAAAAAATTGGATGTAGATGAGTTGAAAAAATATTTCTGTTTTAGTATGACATGATTCCAGTATGTATGATGGAAGCTAAATGATTTCTACTTCAAGTACTGGATCTCCTATCTCAATTAAGAGGATCATTGGAAGAAAATGTTCAAAATGACGACCAATTTCTTTTCCAAACCCACTGCAGTTGCATGAGCCCTTCCCGCATAACTTTAAAACAAGCTGTTAATATGTACAAAACTTTTCTCCAGTTTTTTAATTTTTTCTGTTTAGTAAATCTGTTTTTACTTATAGGTTTGTTATTAGGGACTATAAGCTAACGTTACTAGATATTACTGTGACTCTTTAAAAATAAGGCAAACTGAGAAGATCCATAATTCCATACTATATATCTTTTAAAATTAGAAAACATTAAAAGAAAATACGTATATCAAATCGATGCATGATTGTGGAAAACTGTGGAGTTGAGATCAATTGCTTTTTTATTTAACCATTTGAAGTTGATTAAATTTTTAGCATTATGTTCATGCAACACACACAGACTATCACTTGTTAATATGTGTTATATTTAGGTATACTTTTTTACTATAGATTGATAACAGTTGATGCTAGTTTTATTACTTATCTTAATCAGTCATTCGTTTTCATGGTTGGATTCTTTTTATTTGTTTTAATAGTTCTTTATTCTTGTGATCATAGAACTGACAGTGTAGGAGAGGTCACAAAGCAAGAACAACACCTTCCAATATTGCTACCCAAACTTCCTGGCCGTTATTATTACTTTCTTGGAAAACCAATTGAAACAGAAGGTACATACTTAGCCTCATGTTTGAATATCTATCTAGCATTTTACATATTCCTTCAGTTAATATGGGTATGATGAGCTTAAATCTTTTCCCTACCTCAGAATCCCACGCACTTACAGTTGAGTCTTTAAATGTTTGTTTATTTTGGTCAAGTAATAATGGGTCTGTGGTTAAAATTAAAAATCATCTTTGTGAAGTAGCCACTTTAGGATTCCTGATTATGATGTTGCAATCTTTCTTTTCTTTTTTCCTTTTTAATTTCTAGTGAATGTGAACCATCCTTGATACCTTTTGGGAGGAAGGAAAAGCTTCTTGGTAAGTTCAAAATAATGAGAATGTACAATATGCTGAATGTCTGTGTGCTACCCAATTCATATATTAGTTTTGGACTGGCTGCTACCCATTTTTTACGACTTTATTTTATCTCCGATCATATTGAATGGGGACAAAAGTAAAGTATCTTCACTAGATATGAGTTTGTCTACTTCAAACGTTAAACCAAAATGTTCGCATGCAATGTCACCTGGGTTGTTTTGACTTCAATTTTCCCTCGGCTCAACTATGGCTTAGGTGTTAAACCACTGACATCATTCGGTGTCAAACTCTTAACAACCGTGCTTTGTCTGTTCGGTTGCAGACTCTAGTGTTGCACACACATTTAGCACTAAATTGTGCTAGAGAAAAAAATATAGAGTAAACTTAGGAAGACGCAATGCCTCACCTGGCTGTAGGAGTTTAGGAGACACTGAGTTACTTTTAAGTATACTGTGTACTTATTGTAAGACCATATTCTTAGTATATACATTCAACTTGGTATATACTTGAAATGGTAATCTGGCTCTAAAATACTTGTACCACGTTTACATTGCAAATAATATTTATGAGACAAGTTCTTCAATTCTTTCTTTTATTCTCAGTTCAGCTTTTATATCGAATTGCAGGAAGAAAGCAGGAATTAAGGAGCAAAGAAAAATCACATGGACTGTATCTGGAAGTGAAGTCCGAGGTTGAGAGATGCCTTGCATATTTAAAGGAGAAAAGAGAAAATGACCCATATAGAAGTATACTACCTCGGTTAGTTTACCATGCGAGACACGGCTATGAATCTGAAGTCCCAACATTTGAACTTTGATCATTTCTTCGTCAAAGGTGAACTCCAACTTTCCATACTTATTCCCCCCCCCCCCCCCCCCCCAGGGACGGAAGAACACTCGGTAGACATTACAGCGATCAAGAAAGAGTGTAGCGTTCGGATAGCTGAAACCCTCTTGGAGTGCAACTTTGCCTTGATTTTTAATGATCGAGATAATTCACTAAGAACTGAAGGCCATGTACTGTGTGTAAAGCAATTGTACGTCCCAATGACGAAGGGGAAGAAATAAAAGAAAGAGAAACATAGGAATTTCACTAGGGCCTTTGCATAGTATTGATTTCTCTCTATACATGGAAGGAACCCTATCTGAACTCTTTAAAGATCCTAAGGCTATTATTTTATACAGTATTTGGTTCTTCTCAGCCTACACAACATAACATAGACTGACAAAATGTTTATTTTAGGAGCACAGATATTACTCGATCTTTGTATTGATTACTTAATTTCTTCTAAATTGAACTTGCAATTATCCTCTTAATGTGCAAGGTACTGTTTAGAATGGTAACAAGTTTCTCTCTACTTTCAGGTGGTTGGTTATAGAAGCCTCTGTTATAGGCACATCATGGCCATCCATTAGTTGCAGATGAAATAATATATTATTGTCTCATCTGCGGAAAGCCAGAAACTCATCTAAGAATACCAGATTATTTTTTTTATTTTGAATAATGAATTTGGATCCTCTTTTTTTTGTTTTTTTTGTTTTTTTGTATATAAACCACCGAGCTTCACCATGTATCAGCTTTATTTTTTAGATGATTGATGTTTCATCTCACATTTGATATCTTTAGGGGAACACTATTTTCATGAGTTTGGTGAGATAAAGATAAAGAGTTTAGAGTAATAATTTATATTTAAGTCTATTTTTTATACACAAGTAATATTCAAAGTTAGTATTGAATCTCTCAAGTAATGTTCAACTTTAAACAACTAAATACAATGCATACTACGATAGATAAGACCTTTGAATTAAATACTGCAAACTGTCTCTGCTGCTTAGCATTCATTAATTGGACGAAAAAGAAGTCATCAACTGGAAATTGATATCAGCCCTCCAGTTGGAATACAAATAATAGGACTCTATTTAAACATGAATATATTTAGCATGATTTGGCAACTAACTTATGCCTTCCAAAAAATATCAACTCCTCCTCCTCCATGCAGATCTGTAGATTTGATTTGAGTATTATTGCTGTGTACCTGGATGACAATTTCCAACAAAATTATTTATGTTACATTAGTCTATTGATCAGATCAAATTATACCAGCGTAACAAGATAATTCAACTTCCTATTAAACACACAAATATTACTTCACTTTTTGCTCCAATCAATCCAATCCTGATGTGCACGTGTGTTGGGGGGGTGCAGAGTGAGCCGTACAGAGCTTCAATTAAAACCTAGAGCGGTAATCTAGTTGTTCGAGCTGATTTAGAAAATAATTTAGTTAAGAAGAGAGATCTGATGGATAAACTGAAGAGAAACAGACAGATTAAAGAGACTGAGATAGAGATAGCAGTAGAATTCAAGTAAAAAAAGATGTGTTATTACAACCCATATGTCCACTAAACAGACCAACGAACCACTATTTATAGCCTAACTACTTTCTAACAATTAGTCCTACATTGCCTCTCCTTCTAACTGCTATCAACTAACTAAGAAAACAGAAATAAAAAGACTATAACACTGCCTCATGCACAGTGAAGTCTCTCTCTCTCTCTCTCTCTCTCTCTCTCTCTCTCTCTCTCACACACACACACACACACACACACACACACATATTTTCTGTTTGCTTTTCCTACTCAAAGCTTAATGCAACACAATCAACTTCTAGTCTTATCCAAACTCCTTGCCCTGCCATGTTTCTTACACACCTCCACCATTGTCCATCACTTTGTTATAACAAGAACTGTTCTTTCATGTATTTTCCAAGGAAGAAATTCACCAGACTAACAATTATGTTTAGTTCCATTTACATATCAGAGTGATGATATAATCAACAATTGCAGCCAACTAAATGCAATTTTCAAATAAAAGTAATATAAAATTGAACAGAAGAAGTTAATACAAAAGTAAAAAAGAACTAACCCCAAACTTAATGTTGCAACTGATGAAAAAGATGATCCTTATAAGCTAAAATGGTCTTGCAGCCTCTTCCATCAACTTCTTTACTCTCATCAATCTTTCTATCTCCTTGAGAACCTGAAATTATGACAAATAGGGATAATCCCATAGAAAGTTTACTTGTCAATTTTAATACAATGATAAGAATGCATTAAGTTTTAAATAGGTATTTATTTTCAACCTCCAAACCCATGTCTTCCACAGTCACTGCATCCAAGTCATCATACCCTAACTGCCAAGCTACTTCTGCAAACAACAAGAGAAAGTTAGAACCAAAAGGAGATCTAGCAAATATTATATGAGCACGAAGTAACGGGAATGTACTCTGAAGTGAAATAGTTGCATCTGCTGTGGCATATCCACCTTGCATTTGTTTGTACAGATCAGTTAGTTGAGCAAATACCTGGTTTTCATTTATCACAATGAGTGAACATATAATCAGAAGAATCCAAGAAAGCCATGAGCAATTGAGATGCTTGTGAATTTTACATAAAATATGTAGACTTTGTCAAATATTTAGGTGGAAAAACAAACCTCAGAAGAAGATCCAGAAGTTGATAATTCTAATGCAGGAAGTTGAAGCCCATGCTCAACAGCTTCTCTGGCTACCATGTCCAAAGGGAGGTCTATCCATATCAAAATCCCATGCCTCAGAAGTGATCTAAAATGCAGTATTAAAGAGCAATCGATTTTAACTGTTTAATTTGTTCATGAAGAGTAACAGGCAGAAAAACAATTATATTCATACAGATTCGTTGCACTCTCAACTGCACCATCTCCGGCAGAAACAACCAGGCGACCCATAGAAGATAATTGCTTCAGTACTTCAGTCTGCAATTGAATGTTACTCGAAATGAGCTGATTTATCGTTTATTTTATTTATAAACAAAAAAAGAAAAAGAAAAGATGTCTGTACAATAGTAACCTTTCTACATTTGGAAGCTTTTAAATGACAGATTGTGGAATAAACCAGATTACAGAACAGAATATAACAATCTGAACATAGATGCAAAGCAATAAACTGAATTGTGTACTAGTCAGTCACCTCTGACTCACGAAATCCCTTCTCATCTCTCTCCCTAAATTTTTTTCCAGCAGAGTCACCACCTGCAGCTTCCTCAATCAAACTGTCACTGCATACAAAAGAAACGAAGCAATTTACTTGAACAGCCGTATTTCTGAAAATAATATTATATGCCTGCATATATTCTGAGAATGGATTTATACCTGTCAAAGAAGTAATAACGCAATGCATCAGCCATAAATTTCCCTAAGCTTGTCTTGATTCTGCTGTTTATCCCTGATAGTTTAAAGAACTATCTAACTCCAAATATAAGAATATAACCAAAGTTGCATTGTAATAAGAAAGAGTTGCTTACCAACAAGATATATGGAAGTCCCTCTAAGTTCAGATGCTATCTCTGTAGCTTTGCTCTGAATTTAAAACTTAACAGTTAAAATTAGATTTGAAATTATTTGTTACACCATTATTAGTGTCACAACATATGTTCTACAACATAATACAAAAAATTGTTTTTTTTTATGCACTATTAACATCTTGTAGAGAGAGTGAGAGAGTAGCAAAACAAAAAAGTAATTTTCAACATTTTGTCACCTTTGTTTAAGTCATTCACACTGATAAGTGATAAATTAGTGATCCCGTAAATTAAATTCAGGCTTGATTAAAGTCTCACCTTCAGTGCCAAATATGGATCAACCTCAGCAACTTCTATTGCTGAACCTTGATAAGGGAATAAAAATAAAAGGCTATAGTTAGTACAAGAATTATTAACATTCAAACGCTTTACTATTCTACCAATGTCTTAGAACAATCCCACCCCAAATTATACGTGATATAAACACCAAACTTATACTCCATCCGTCCTAAATGAAAGTCCACTTTTCCCTCTTGAGGCATCCCAAAATGGGAATTCACCTTCAAAATCAACGTACATAATTTCATTATCATTAGAAACAATCTTGGTAACCTCAAAGTAATTTTTTTCTTAAAAACTCTTGCTTTAAAAAGTGGAATGTCATTTTGGTAAGGATGGTGTATAACGAATAGAGAAACTCAAATTTGAAATAGATTATGAAGTAGTTAGTTGCTTAAGCACAAGTGATAACAAATGGCATTCTCATGTGGTTCTTTTATCAAACAGATGGAATGCATTCTACGAATCTACATAAAATACCAGCACAGGCTTTAAAAAAACACAATTACTAAAAATAAAAATACACAACAAAAGGGTACTTACCGGAAGCACCATCGTCGAGGAGTGAGTACGCTGTGTTGGTAGGACGAGTGGTGGTGGGGGTTACAGAGAGAGGGAAAGTTGGAAAAGGTATGAGAAGCTTTTTAGTAGAAAAAGAGGAGAGAGAGAAAGTTGGGCTGAAACTGAAAGCGGGCAATTGGAGATGAAGGAGTGTTTGAAGGGAGGAGGAGGGGCGGCTACGATTGCAATTTGTTGCTGCAGCAGCAGCTTGAATCATCTTCATCTCCATAGTAACAACGCTTGCTGACCTTTCCTTCGGCCAATCTCCAAGGGGATGGTGTACTTTCTTTTTCCTCGGAAGTAGGGGTAAAGTTGAAAATATACTATATATACATAGCGATGATTTTTTTAATTATTATTATTAAATTAAATAATTTAAGTACTTCGTATATTTTTCCCCTCCCTGCCCAAATCAGTAAATATTATTATAACATCCGATTGATAAAAAGAGTTATTTTAATTTTTAAAATAAATATATGATATGTTTAAATTTAGAATTAATATAAATGTATTTAATTTTAATCAATATACTGTGAATGTAATAGTAAAACTATCTAAATTTTTATTAATAACAAAATAAATGGAGAATCTTTTTTATAAATGGTATTGATGTTTGAAAACTTATGTATTAGATAGAATTAAATTTTAAATAATTTAAATTGAATATTTTTAATTATGAAATTGTTACCTAAGGAAAAAGAAAACACATGAAAAAGAAGTATAATACTACTTAATATAACTACAACAAAAATGGAATGCAATATTATATCTTAAGAAAGTACTAGTATTTTAAAAGTGTATATATATATATATATATATATATCACCAAACCCTATGTTCACAAATTTATTCCACTCTTTTCTTTTTTTAAATATATCTAAATTTACTCATTGTCACACAAATCTTTGGATGGGAGTTCAAATTTAACTCATTTGAAAAGACAAACAAATTAAAATTAGAGATTGTATATTTTATTTAAACGGTTGTACTTTTATTTAGACGTATGTTAAAAGACTGTTGACCATTTTTATTTTTATTTTACAAAATTTGGATTCAAACTAGAAAAACTGTGAGTAAAAACAATTCTTCTAGCCTCGATAAAAATCACAAAGAGATAGAAAAACTCTAAATCTGGCTAAAAAATTTAATATCTGAACTTTCATATATAAGTTTGATTAAAGTAATCCAAATTTCTAAATTTGAAGCACTCCCTTTTCAGTTCAGATGTAGGAAAATGTGAGCTTTTCAAACTCTGTCTATTTTTAAAAAAAAAAATTATTTTTGATTGGTTAAAGTCAATTTATGACATTTTAAAATTAAAAGTTGATAAAATTAATTTAATTTTAAACAACTCGGGTGCAAGTATTGCAAGCAAATCAATACTTCAATACTTATATATAAATACAGCAAAGTCTATCTTTTGAAATCAATTTCAAATTAATTTGATATCTTTTCAAATCAATTTGAAATCAATTTACACCACAAGAAATTGATTTCAATCAAATCAATTGCATGCCTATCTTCCAAATCAATTTCAATCAAATCAAATTCAAATCAATTAATTAATCTTTTAATCAATTGAATTCAAATCAATCTTATATTAATTTTTGTCTCTTCCTCTTCTTCTCCTCCTCCTCACTTCAGTTTCTTCTTCCACCCCTCTTCCTCTTCCTCTTCCTCTTCCACTTCCCCCTCTCCTTCTTCCACTTATATATATATATATATATATATATATATATATATACTCACCGACGCACTATATAATGTCACCAGCTTCCATATTTTGTAATCAATCACTTGATCCAATCAATTACTATCAAACTCGGTCACTCGACCTTTTTATTCTGATGATCACATCTTATCCACATAATTCTTCACATTCAAATAGACCAATAATTCGTTGAGTCTTTATTTTTGTTTTTATACGTATTGACTTGAGTTTTATATATATAATAATGGGTGGATGTTGATGGAAGTAAGCGTGTGTTTCAAATATTAGGGCCATCAATTCGAATGCAAACAACAATAAACTACGAATGTTAGTTTCCATTGGAGGCGAGCAAGTGTAGCGAGATATACATGTCCCGACTTAAACAGAGAATTGACCTGCTATCATTGCGGAAGAATAAAGAATAGCAACAACGATGCGATATGGGCAATGGTACTGCCGCATCTTCAAAGCGGCCACATGGATTTGCAGATGATCATTCGAATATGCCGAGGAATTCCAATTTGAACAACAAGCGAATACGTGATATTGAAGAATCAAATAATCTTATAATACGCATTTGGACCCCCTTTTCTAATTAATAAACTCTGCAACTATGTTTATTTTAATTATATTGATGTTGTTTCAATTGTGGCTGGATATATGCAGGAGTCGCTTGATTCTGTTGTTTTTGTGAAGAATTATATTATAGGTTCTTTTCGTAGGCTTCAATTTTTTATCTATTGTCAGTATATTTTATTTTATTTTTGCTAGATTATTTTATCTATGTCAATTGTTCCTTGGCTGTATATAAATATGGTTTTATTAATACATGTCAAATGGATTATACCAAATTGTTTTTCTCACAATTTACTTTTTAAAACATGCATTGCTTTGGAATGAGAAAGCTTAGAAACTTGCAGCTTATGGTGAACATTGTTTATTGTATTTCTTAGATTTTCATCTCAAAAGTAGTTTTGAAGAAAAGAAAAAGCAATGAAGATTGGGCAATTAGAAGGAAACAACAGCTCTAAGTGGATAATTTCGTTATTAAGAAGCCCGAACAATTCGTCAGAGAGTAAATTTATATTTTTGTTGTTGAATTATTGGGCATGAAATTAGTCTGTGATTTAGGCTGCTTAAATTTGTTTGGTTCCTCTAAAATTGTTAATACTTTTGATGTTTGAAACTATCTAAATTTATTTTAACAGGTTAAGTTAAATGGTATTTCTTTTGGTTACTTATTTTTGATTTTTTTCTAATACTTGGTAAATCTCACTCTCTCACTTACAGTATTGATACTTGAATGGTCTTTTTAAGTTTATTTGTTGATGATTATAGGAGATAGTAGATTGTATTGTTGTGCATCAGAGTGTTGGGACTTAGATTATGGGTTTCGAGCCGGATTTAGATTAGCTAGCTTTTTTGTGAAAGAAGATAGCAATTTGTCTGTGATCGACTTTGAGCAATTGAATGTTTGTTTCTCATGTCATGTAAAAATATATTAAAAAGTTTATATAAAAATAACTTATTATAAAAAAACATTTTTCTCATTGTAATTTTAATAAATTATATAACCCGTTATTCAAACTAGCCCGTGCATTGCACGGGCTATCAACTAGTACTACTAATTATATAATTTATCATCAACAAATTCACGCCAACTTTCAATTTTACATTTTTACAAATTGACTTTAAAAAGTCAAAATATATTCGGAGAAATTTAGAAGTAAAGATAGAATTTAGAAAGTGGTTTGGACAGATAAGGGTCCAATCAGTACAAAGAATTACTATATTTAAAATAAATAAAAAATCTTTATAATCTATGCTTAGAAAGTGAAAAGACCTAGAGGTATGTCGTTCCCCATAAAGTTGGTAAAAATTTACTCATGATACAGTAATCATTATTAATGACAAAATTGTGCTGACCTGAGTTCATTGTAATGAACTAAATCCAGATGGGATGGGAAAGATGGATGAGTACTACATAAACACCATATATACATATCTGTACCCAGCACAGAAATTGAAGGCTAGTCAACCCAAAAGAATATGCTCAACAAAAGCTGTAGGAATCAGCTCCCACCTGCTTCCACAAAAATGCTCACATTCAGCAGCACTATATGATCAGCTAACATAAAGAGAGAACAAAAACATTAATAGTAGTAGTATTTAATATAGCTCCATTTATCTAAACAACTGATTTAAGAACCCATCTTCAACTCCTAACCCTCACCATCATTACATTTACCGGAGGGAAAGCCTAGGGCCGCTGGGGAAGAATTTGGGCAATCACCTAATACGTCCGACAAAAAATTAAAAAAAATCTTTCTTCTATACATCATGGTAGGATGATGAATTACATATCATACCATTGCATCTTCTCAAAAGGTGTAACATCGCCTTATACATGAAAAAATTATCCACCTTATCTCATAAGCAGAAAATTCATCTCACTTATTAAGGTGGTATTTGTGGGGGGTCTTATTCTACTTGATTTACTTAGGAATGGGTGATGTATCATACATCACACCACCACGATGAATGGAAGGATTCGCAAACGAACACTTTACCTCATTACTCATAGTCTCTGGGGACACCCCAAATGTTGAAAAGAAATCACAATTCTAACTGAGGATTAATATGACCTACAGGGAAAATACTTCATATTTTTAACAACATTTTGACAAAGAGAAAACAAAACATCTCAATCATTGTGAACCGATAACGTTCTTTAATCACTTCAATTGACAGGACTGTATGTTGGTCAACTATCTCTCTCCTTCCCCAGTACCCAAAGTCAGAAATCAGAAAACAGCTATTAAGCATTTAAGCTATTTCATATATTTAACTCTTACCAGTAGCAAGAACAAAAGGAATATTAAGGGCATTTTAAGGTAATTAAGGAATTGGGAACTTCCACCATTTTAAAATATACTAGCAACAAAAAACGACCATTCGGGTACTTAATTACCTCTGATCAACCCAGGATTGGAGGCTAATTCAGAAACAGTTGATAATGACTTCATGTTTGAAAGGGAAATAGGCATCAGAGGAGGAGAAGTTACTTTTTCAACCTTATCTTGAATTTGAGAAGGTTCTAATAGCTTGACCACACTTAATGCCTTCGCTCTCTGACTGCTAGAGGGTATGGAGAAACTCCGAGGAACAGTTACTGGAGGAGCTGGAAGCGGAGATGCTACAATTGATGCTAGCCCAGGACTTCTGTTTGTAGGAGAAGAATGCTCCTTATTTCTGATTACCAATGGAGCAGAATGCCCAATCACTGAAGAATTTCCTGGCTTGGAGGCTAAACTGCCTGGGGGCCTGGGGAGCTCATGAAGCTCAGGTATTCTAGGCGAAGATACAAGGGGAGGTGAAACACTATGGGATACATTTGGAGATGAAGAAGGCTGAGAAACTCGAACTCGAGAAAGCGAACGAGAAACTTCTAGCTGGGGAAGTTCTCTGGAGGTGATGATACCGCTGGTAGATAACATAGGCTTGGTTGACCAGGGTTTACTTGGAATAGGACCAGAAAAGGCTTGTCTTTTATTTTTGTTAAGATCAAATGCACAATGCATATCAAACTGCGAGATTGAATGTCCCTCAGGAGGGGGCAGCGGGATGGAGGAATTGCTACTGTTCTCACACTTTTCAGGGCGAAGTGGGGAAGAATGCGGCAGATTTGGGGTGCTTGTGCTGAGGCTTGTAGAACTTGACTGAGAACCAGAGCCAGTGGCGCTTGAAGCTGAAATTTTTGCAGTAGCTGGAGTAGGCAGCACATATGTGTGAAACTTCCATATGGATGGTTGCACTTCCCCACCCCTTTCAGCTGGATCAAAGTTATCTGGATATATTGGGGCAGAATGGCTGCTCGGTCGAGGTCTCCCACTGAAAGCCTGCGCCCCTTTATTTTTGCTAATGGTTATCTGCAGATATGGAGATGAGATGGTAAATGAGAGGCACAGAACAGTTGATTTTTTATTTCTTTTTTTGTCCCGAGTAGAATTGACAATGAAAAAGCCAGGAAAAATATACTAGGTTCACCACTATACTACCCATTCCAGAAGTTGATCAAGAAAAAGATTTGGTTGGGTAAATTCTCTAATATCTTAAGCTTTTGGAGCCTCTAAGTGAGTAACATGTATCACAGATCTAATTCTAGGTCTTGGTTTCATGTCTGATTGCATGCGCTAGTGGGCCTTGTATGCGAGGAGAGAGATGTGAAAGCATATATAAATTCCCATGACCAATTTCCACACAGTTGATAACATAATGCCTACAGTTTGGCAAATCCAGGATTTTGTATTTTTATTACAGCAATTATTTCAAGGAAAGTGGAGTGGATTACTTGCTCAATCTAAATAGGGCAAAAAAAAAAAGGTGTTCCGTACACTAGACAAAAGGGATGCTGAAGTCTCTTTACCTCTTTTTCTTCCAATTTCAAAGCATGAGGATACAGAACATCAAACTGGTCCAACTGCAGTATTCACACATCATACATAAAATTAGCTACATATATATTGATCGAGTGAGATGTACAGAACAGAACAATACCTGCTATGTATATCATCACCAGATCTGTTCCATCTATGACCAAAGGTGCAAATAAGGAAATATTGTGCCTAGACAGTCGGGTATTTGGTTATTCTTTACTCAAACCATGAGTTACAAACTGTCAGGGATTTAGCACGGGGTCACAGGAGCCCCCCAACCCTCTGGCCCTTTAAAAATTTTCCATATATATATATATGTGTGTGTGTGTGTGTGTGTGTGTGTGTGTGTGTCTGTCTGTCTGTGTCTGTGTCAGTTAATCAAACATTAGAAGGCTTAAGCTTCTCAGAATGGAGGTCTCGGTAAACAACCATAGAAGGATGTCATGGACTCACCTCATATCCACCCTTTGATACGAATGTGTAAGAAAGAAGGAAGAATAAGAAAAAATGGAAAAGATTATTCGAAGTTTCAAACATCCAGTAGGTGAAAAGAAACAAGGAAAACAACAGCTCTTCTCCAATGTAGGAATATGAATCAGGAGCAGGTCTAGCAAGGGTAACAAGACCCACTAAGCATTTCAGTTGTCTACCATCCATGCTTGGGTTTATTTTCTCACTTATAGTATAGATTGTTGGTAGAGCTATAATTCATTTCTGCTAAAAGTTAGACCTTACTCATGCCAGTTACAAGTGAAGTTGGTGAGTTTTTCTTGTGAAGGTGCCTTTTATTCTATCAACAACAGTTTTTCTACCATAAACACCACTTAAACTACACTTAAAATTTCTATTTCATTAAATAAAACGAATGCTTAGAGATTCTTTTGGGAACACTCATGAATTATTCTACTACGGTAGTTCCCAAATACACCAACACTGAGTTGGTCTGAAAGTAAGCTAGTTTATTATCTTATTACCTATTGAGAAAAATGATAGCATAGGACAACAGAAGACTAGCAATCTTAACAAACCTAACTTCACTAATCTGGTACCTGGCCAATCCAATAGACATGATGTGTACTTTTACCTAATAATAATATAACGCAATAATTCATTCAATGCATAAAGTAAGGCTCAGAATTAGGCTAAGTTTTGGCCACACTACCGTTAAAAGCAAACATAATACCTCCATAGAAATCCTTGATGTGCAATCATTATCAAAGCTCAGCTTATTTTGTCTATAATCAAAACTCGATTCCCCATCATCATTGTTATTCCCATAGCTGTTCATAGATTCACCCTCTCCATCTTCTCCATCATCTAGTCCGACGAATTGGTAGTCAATGTGTTGGTTTTCAGAAACTAGTTTTATTTGGGGGTCAACTCCCTCAAGAGATTTAAGTCCCTTCCGAAAGAAATTCAACTGTTTTCAGGGGTAGAAGGGGAAAATAAAATAAAATAATTATCAAAACTCCAAGGACAGATTCTATGACATTTAAGTATTTAATTCATGTCAGATGTAAAGGACACCTGTGCTGCATGATGACGAGCTGCCTGTGTTAAAAGACTGCGGCATTGCCCTTGCTTCAGTGATTTCACCCGAAAAACACATAGTCTCACCACATCATCACATTCATTGCGAGCTTCTTTTACTTGCTGAGAAGTAATATTTTCATTTTTTCCACTTCTCAACCTTCCTTTATCTCTATATTGTGCCAGCATGTGTTCATATACCTCTCTGAAGATCATGCAGACAATCTATAAAGATGCATCCCAATGACAGAAAAGTTTAAACTAGAACAGAACCATTTATACCTTTTTGCATCACACTGTAGTTTCATCTCCTGCACCAGTCAAACAGAGAAAGCTCACTAACTATAATTTGGACAGGCAATTCCATCATAACAGCGTCCCTTGCTTGAGGAACAACCTCAAGGTTGGCGGTTTCAATACTCATACCCAGGTCAAGCTTGCCTTAAAATATAAATGATAAACAAATAAAAATGATGCATTAAATACAAACCTCAACTTTCCGAAGCTCGCTGAGAAGAGACTCTGAAGGGTTTGTAATTGTATGAATTATATGAGAGCGCTGACATTCAGAGAGCAATAAGTCATTACCAGGGTAGACTCAATGTAGTGCTGAATCACAAAGTTTGATGTAGCTACAACATGTCACTAAGCACTCACATAACTATCAACAAGTTTCTGAAGTTCTAACTGCACTTTTCCCAGCACCAGTAATACTCTTCCTGCACAGATATGAACATTAATCACTGTTAAGCTCACATAGTTATGTAAATTTACAGCAAGTCAAAAGGCCTAAAAGAGAAGGGTTTAAAAAAATTTGATAACCAACAAAATTTTTATACTTGTTCTTAATACAATATTCACTATAATCAAACAAAAAATAAAAGAGGAAAAAGGAAAGGAAGAAGGTGGTTGCTGCTACTGATTGTGTTTTATGTAATCAAAGGGACCAAGTGATGCAACAGCGTAGAAACTTCTAGATTGAATTCTGAATTCCTCTAAAGTTAATGTTGTTTGAAGTTCTTAAAGTTATTCTAGAATTTTGAATTTTCTTAAAGCTCACAAGTAGTTTTAAAATTTTCTGTATTATTCTGGGAATCAAAAACGTATTTGGAGCCCAGACAGCAGGTTTGTGAGTGAAGTTGATAAACGACAATCCAAACACCTCAATGCACTCCTGTTTCACCAATCTTCATGGGCCATCTTCTGAAATTACTAAATTGACCAGTACCCAGGCAAGATATACACAAGGGTGAGTCAGGGGTCACACCCCAACTGAGATTATACGGGAAATTAGTTTAAAGTTTTAGGGGACATGATGAAATAATACTAAAGTTTGGAGCCAAAATTTAGAACATCTCTCAAACAGACGCATAGCTTCATAATTAAAATATATATATATATATATATTAAAAACATTAGAAGAAAAAAAATCCTATTATCAGCACAAGTGACAGTCCAATTAGTCAAAATGTAGAAAATCTATACCGACTCTCTATATTTGAGCCACATCTATATCACACAAGTATGTTAGTGCCACTACAATATTATTTTCCCTAAACAAAGATAACTCTAACTTTCAAGAAGACAAAGTTTGTTTTCTCACCACTTTCTCCATAAGCACTGGATGCAGTTTTCTCCAGTAAACATGTCCCCATTTCCTGTAGTAACTCTGAAAATTCTGACATACAAATATAGAAATTACTTTAATGCATCCTTGTATAAAGATAGACTATTTAAAAGTGGTATTTAAATAGGTTATTAAATCATAACTAGACATATACCCATCCAATCAAGTCTAAGTTGAGAATAAACAAAAACTCGTATTGGTATGTATCCAAAAAAGAGACAAATGCACAAACGCAAGAAAATAGGATATTAGTGTACCATATGCACTATTGGCTGTTGCAGCAGCTGCAGATAGAAAGCTGTCATAGCACCTTCTCATATCTTGCATATCCTGCCAAAATGGAAAACAAATATACTGTAATCAGCACTTGAAGAATGTATGGTGACTAGAACCCACAGCACACAACTTACGAGTTTTCATAAGAGAGGCTGCTTAATAGTTAGAAATTTAGAATCCTCTTAACGCATATGAAAAAACCTAACTACATGATTTCATAACACAATTAGGCAAATAAAGCTACAAGTTTATAAGTCATAAGTAAACAATGCACGTAATGTTTGTGCTCTGTAAATGTTATTGCTTATTTACTTTAGTTTTTGGATTTTTGTTAAATGAACACTCATTTATAATACCATTCCCCATTTTAAATTTCAGTCCTGATGATGTTAAGCTTTTACAGTTTTACTCTTACAACATTTTGTTATGGAACTCTTATTAATAGAATTAAGGTTGTGTTTGATAAACTTGGGAATTAAGATCTGAATGATTATGATGTCTTAATAAATTAGATCATCTGAATGGTTATAAGGTCTGAATCTAAAAAATTGTTTGATAACAAAAAAGTAAGTTGTCTCTTAATGACACTATTTTAGCATTTTAAAGGGTAAAATTTTATTTAATAATTTTAAATATTCAATTTAATAAAAATGAGTGCATAATATTGTTGAATATATTTATATAAAAAAAATTATCCAAAAAATTTCATTAAGAGGTACCTCTTAATTATTAAGATTTCATTTTATGTCTTACTGATTAAGAGATATTCAGAGGTAACAAAAAACAAAACAAACAACATCATGTCTCTTAGCGAATAAGAGACAGTCCATTAAGAATCAATCAGATGTAAACAAACAACACCTAAGTTTACTAATAGAATTTAGTGTACAACATCAATAATTCTAACATATTCATGTAACGACATTACGACACTTTCATAAATTAACTATATTAGATGTATGTACACAAGTTCCAATGAAACACTTTCCAAACACAATAAATGCTTCTTTTCAAGTGCCCGGGGGACGTCAACATTTGCCTTGATGCATTCCAATAATTGTTCCCGATATAACAGTTTCTTTACTGCATGGTTGGCAACTCAAATGACATTTTGAAAATGAATAAAAAAAAAGAAACATGGTTGATGTTGAATTTGTTCACAATGAACCTAAAAAGGCAACACTGATCTAAACAAGATATTTACTTAGTAATGTATAGTGTAAACTGAGCTACAAAATATTATTTCTTCCTTTCTTTGTTGTTTCTTAGTTATGTATTCCTCAACAAATAGAATTTGGAGCAAAAAATATGCAACTAGATTACTTATCAACAGAAAAATGCATTTGGTTGCAACCAGAAAATCGCTTTTTCTGTTTGTAGTTCTTTTTCCTTTACCTTTGTTTTATATACTTCCTAAAAAAATGAATTTTGAGAAAATGAGATATTTTGGGTTGGGTTGTCTTTTGATGAACTTTGAGTTGAGATTCAGATTTAAGGGTCGGTTCCCTGCAATTGGATGTTATTATGAGCACTCATTCTACTTTCACAAGTTCTTTGAAATCGAACTTCACTAAAGATTCCCTTCTCCACGTGTCTTGAATAATTACCAATAGTGAATTTCAATGTCCCTCCTTCTCTCCTTGCACTCTGTGCAGTGTTGTAAGCCTGCAACTTCGACTTCCTTGCTGCCTTTTTCTTTGCCAACATGGTGCGGCATGAGGTACCCAACATTCATCTCAGGAACATAATTTAATTAAGAAAATGTCAAAAATAGGGAATACATTACTAAACTGTGCTATATAGGGAATTTTCTTCTCATCTTTTATAATGGCAAAACAATTGTGGTGTTCTGAAGACAGTACGCACAGCATAAGAAGCTTAACATTACCCTCTTGGTCCCAACTTCCTCTATGTTGAACATGTTGAAAATGGGTTTGATAAAATATATATTTATGTGTTCAAATCCATTAAGAATTGAATGAGAAAATTGACGGGCCGGGTCGGAGTCGGGTTCGTGGGTCGTGGGCGGTTGACGCGTCCTAACGGTAATAAACTGCCTAATTATTCTATAAATAAACTACGTGGGATTACATTTTCAGGCATAAGTTTGATTACACCGTTCTGTTTCTGCGTCCCGTTCCATTCCTTCCCTTCTGAAAAATCTCGTTCCTTCCCTTCTGCAAAAATCTGGTTTCTGCAGAATGAATCCCGTTCCACAGTCTTAAACAGAGTTCCATTCTGTGTTCTGCAAAATCCCGTTTCTGCAGATTCCGCCGCTCCTTCCCATCGTTCTGCAAATATTTTCCCGTTTCCTATTTTTGAGTAAGTGTATTCATACACCATTTTCATGCATCATTATTATTAAAAGTAAAGTTCGAGTATATAACATAGAATTTGCGTTCACTGAATTCTTAATTTTGTAGTGCTACTAATTAAGAATTGTAAATCCGTTTTATCTTAGGAAGCAATTATTCAATTAATCCTTAGCACCTGTGAGGGAATAAATTTGCTTTAAGGAGATTTTGTGAATTCAAAGGACTCGGATTTATTTATTAATATTTTCTGTGTTATATATATATAAATTTATGTTCTGTTTTATTATATATATATATATATATATATATATATATAAATATATAATAATATATATATTACGTATAACAATCTTAAAGCAAATTTATTTTTATGTAATTATAGTGTTATTTAATATACAGAATATTCTGTGATTATTTGCATGTTAATATAACAGAATATAATATATTAATATATTGCATAACAAAATATTCTGTTTATATATATATAATATTCTGTTTATATATATATATATATATATTCTATATATATGTGCATATATATATAATATTCTGTTTATATATATTCTGTTAATATATATATATTTTTATATATATATTCTGTAATTGTAGTGTAATTCTATCTGTTTATTTATGTAAACCAGAAAATCGCTTTTGTTTTTCTGTACTACAATTATTCTGTGGATAAAGTAATTAAAACAAAAATAGAATTACATAGTATTATAAATTTTCTCAAGTTCCTGTGCAGTTTGATTTTAATTCCTTAGAAAAAATTTGAATTCTTTTAAGAATTGAACTCAAAGTTTCAATCATTTGTTAATATCCTGCAAGAGTATCACGTAGATGACTTTTATATATTATCATTATTTTCATATTAAGAACAACACTTGTTATTAATATTGGGTAATATATTTTCTTGTTTGAAAAATATGTTTAATGCTTTAATTTTTCGGTCAGAATATTTGTTGCATATAATATATTCTGTTATTTAAATATCATTTAAAAATTATAATATTCTGTTTATTAATATTCTGTTTAAATATTTACATGTTATCTGTAAATATTGATAATATATTACATGTTATCTTGCTTTAATATATTACATGTTAATTCTGTTTAAATATTTAAACAGAAAATTGAAAAAACCTGTCCAACTTAGTATTATTATACCTTGTTAATACATGCATGTTCCTAATTCTGCATGTTCCTAGTTCAGGTATATGCAATTGTTTTATTATTAATTATTGTAATAAATTACCATAGTAGTTGTTTACAAAAAGTTGGGGCATGATTGCATTTACAAACTTTGATAATTGGTGGCGTGTTGGTGTTCAATTTCTACCACTAATCATTCAACTTAGAATCCACTAATTACTTTAAAAAAGAGCACTCCGAATATGCATGTTATTATTAACATACATAATATTATGTTTGCATATTAGTGTATATATAATATTCTGATTATATATATTTGAGCCTGTTTATCAAATAGAATATTTATTCTGTTTATATATATTCTGATTATATAATATTTGCGAAACTGTTTTTTTTTATCGGATTCGCGTGGGTAGGCGTGATTTTTGCTTATCACGTGGGTTATCCTTTGGTGGATCTAAGTTATGCTTGGTGTTAGATATTTTCATTATCTAAAAGTATATAATAAATATATTATATGTCATCCATATAATCAATAATTAATATTGGTTCAGTTAGATAAGAGAGAAGTGTTGATATTAAGGACTTGGGTTTAAGTAATGCTAACAACATTTTTATATATATATTTTAATAAAATTTTATTTGAAAATCAACCGTAATATCAGTTATTGGAAGTTGGGAGCCAACGGTAATATTTGCTAGTTTCCAACGGTAATATTAACGGGTATTGGAATTTGGGAGCCAAAATTGAGTTGGGCCAAAAGTTTCCAAAAATTAGAATCGGTTGGAATTGGGATGCGTTCCAAAATTTGGGATACGGCATATCCCATAATTGGGATACGACCAATTAATTAAGATACGTGCCTGCAATAATTGGGGTACGACCTAATCTATAAATAGATTAGAAATTAACCAAATCTCAATACAATAAATAAATAAAAAATGGGTGGTGCTGCTGCAGCAATATCACGAGTAATTTGTTTATGTTATTATATCTACATGTACTTACTAAAAATGATATGTTTGTAGGAATGACATGCTAGATTAGAACGTGTTAATTATAATACATTGCGTAGATTAATTAATTTAGAATTCCTGCCTAAATTTGATATTAATCAAAAACATAAATGTGAAATTTGTGTGGAATCAAAAATGATAAGATTACCCTTTCATTCTGTTGAAAGGAAAACTAAACCTCTAGATTTAATTCACACTGATATATGTGACTTAAAGTTTGTACAAACAAGAGGTGGGAAAAAAATATTTTATTACCTTTATTGATGATTGCACAAGATATTGTTATGTATATTTGCTAAGAAGCAAAGATGCGGCAATAAAAATGTTTCAACTTTATAAAAAATGAATTTGAAAATCAACTTAGCAAAAAGATTAAAGCAATAAGAAGCGATAGAGGTGGTGAATATGAATCACCATTTGAAGAGATTTGCTCTACTCATGGTATTATTCACCAAACTACTGCTCCTTATTCACCTCAATCTAACGGTATTGCTAAACGCAATAACCGAACATTGAAAGAAATGTTGAATACTATGTTAAACAGTTCTGGAGCACCCCAGAATTTGTGGGGGGAAGCTTTGCTTTCTGTCAATTATATTCTTAACAAAGTGCCTCATAAGAAAACTCATAAAACACCTTATGAATTATGGAAAGGTCATAGACCTTGCTATAAATACTTAAGAGTGTGGGGGTGTCTAGCAAAGGTAATGGTTCCTAAACCTAAAAAGGTTAAGATAAGACCAAAAACAATTGATTGTGTATTCATTGGTTATGCAAATAATAGCAGTGCTTATCGCTTTCTTGTTCATAAATCTGAAATTAATGATATTCATGTTAATACATTTATTGAATCAAGAGATGCATCATTCTTTGAGAATATTTTTCCATATAATGAAAATAAAGATTCAAATTCAAACAAAAGACCTTTGGATGCTACTAGTAATAATCACGAAAATATGACAAAAAGTCATATTGGATGAACCTGTAGACGTAAAAAAGGCAAGGACTTCAACGTCTTTTGGTCCGTTTTTTCTAACATTTTGTTAGAAAAACGATCCTCAAATGTACTGAAAGCGATATCCTCTCCGGATGCTTCTCATTGGAAATAAGCAATAAATAAGCGAAATTGAGTCCATTATGCAAAATCATACATGGAAACTGGTGGACCTTCCACCTGGTTCAAAACCCTTAGGGTATAAATGGATCTTCAAAAAGAAGATGAAAGCTGATGGCTCAATTGATAAATATAAAGAAAAGCTTGTTGTTAAAGGCTATAGACAAAAGGAAGGATTGGATTATTTCGACACTTATTCACCTGTTACAAGAATTACATCTATTCGGATGCTAATAGCAATAGCATCTTCAAATAGACTTGAAATACATCAAATGGATGTAAAGACTACATTCTTAAATGGTGAATTAGATGAAGAAATATATATGGAACAACCTGAAGGTTTCATAGCTCCTGGACAAGAGAGAAAAGTATGCAAACTTGTTAAATCCTTGTATGGATTAAAACAAGCACCAAAACAATGGCATGAGAAATTTGATAATGTTATGTTATCAAATGGATTTAAAATCAATGAATGTGACAAATGTGTTAATGTCAAAAGTACTCAAAAGGAATATGTCATTGTTTGTCTTTATGTGGAAGATATGTTAATCATGGGTAGCAACAATGAAGTTATCAACTCAACAAAACGTATGTTGTCAAATAGATTTGATATGAAAGACTTGGGGGTAGCTGATATAATTTTAGGAATCAAGATTTCTAGAACCTCTGATGGAATTATATTATCTCAATCTCATTACATTGAGAAAATACTTGAAAAAATTTAATAAGTATAATATAATTCTAAATAAGACCCCAGTTGATATAAATCTTCATCTAGCTAAAAATGAAGGTGATGGCATATCTCAATTAGAATATTCTCGTATAATAGGCAGTTTAATGTATGTCATGAACTGTACTAGACCAGATATAGCTTATTCGGTAAGTAAGTTAAGTAGGTATACGAGTAATCCAGGTAAAGATCACTAGAAAGCAATTTTGAGAGTTTTAGGATATTTAAAACATACTCAAAAATATGGACTGCACTATACAAGATATCCAGCAGTATTGGAAGGATATAGTGATGCTAATTAGATATCTGATAATAAAGACTCGAAATCTACAAGTGGATATGTCTTTACCCTTGGAGGTGCTGCGGTATCTTGGAAATCCTCAAAACAAACGTGTATTGCAAGGTCTAAAATGGAATCGAAATTCATTCGTTAAGATTAAAGTTTGGAAAGAAGTTTCGAGTGGCTTCGTAATTTCTTAGAGGATATTCCAAATTGGTCAAGACACGTGTGTGGCTTATATGTATACATCGTGATAGCCAATCAACGATTGGAAGAAAGACAGAAGTCGTTATATAATCTTGAAAGTCACGCCATATATCGACGTAGACATATAATACCGTTAGACAATTGCTCTCAAATGGAATTATCTCAATTGACTATGTAAAGTCAAAAGATAATATTGCGGATCCGCTTACAAAAGGTTTAACAAGAGAGCAAGTGGAAAAATCATCAAGGGGAATGGGTTTAAAGCCTACTGTTTAAATAAGAGTCGTCATAGTGGCAACCCAACTTAGTTGACTGGAGATCCCAAGATCTAGGTTCAATGGGCAAACCGAACCATGTAGTACTCAGTAAAGCACTGAGGAGATATTTACTCCTAACCATTCCTGAAATGAGATAGTGCACATCTGCCGCGAGAATTAAGATAAATTACGCTTTTAATGACTTTTATATCTTGAAATACGTTCAAGTGGAGTATTGCAGGATACTCTTGATAGAAGTCACCTACGTGAGTAAGAAGGGGGCCACTTCTGTGATAATTTTGAAGGCTAAATTCTCTAATATACTCACGGAACCAAGAGGTGTTTCAAGGCCAAAATGAACACAAACGTGAGAACCAACTATGTCTGAAGAGATATTTTGTGAATTCTATTGTCTTGGTTTACACGAAAAGCTGACAGTTCAAAGACATCAAGTCTACTGATTAGCCAAGTAAATCCGATAGATTTTACTAGGGCAAGTTCAAAGCCACTAGGCTACTTAACCTGATGAAATATCTTTTCTCATGTACTCGAACTAGTGTCTCAGATATTCATAACATATTTTACATATTGTAAAAGTCAATTTTACATTCATGTGGGGATTGTTGAAAATGGGTTTGATAAAATATATATTTATGTGTTCAAATCCATTAAGAATTGAATGAGAAAATTACGGGTAGGCCTGAGTCGGGTTAAGTGGGTCGTGGGCGGTTGACGGCGTCTAATTTGTAATAAAATCCGCCTAATTATTCTATAAATAAACTATGTGGGATTACATTTTCAGGCATAAGTTTGATTACACCGCTTCATTTTCGCGTCTCCGTTCGCTCCTTCCTTATGAAAAATCTCGCTCCTTCCTTCCTTCAAAAAATCCGTTTACTGCAGAATGAATCCTGCCCACAGCCTTAAACAGTTCCGCTTACGTATCACGCAAAATCCCGTTTCTGCAGATTCCGCCGTTCCTTCCCATCGTTCTGCAAATATTTTCCCGTTTCCTATTTTTGAGTAAGTGTATTCATGCACCATTTTCATGCATCATTATTATTAAAAGTAAAGTTCGAGTATATAACATAGAATTTGCGTTCACTGAATTCTTAATTTTGTAGTGCTACTAATTAAGAATTGTAAATCCGTTTTATCTTGGGAAGCAATTATTCAATTAATCCTTAGCACCCGTGAGGGAATAAATTTGCTTTAAGGAGACTTTGTGAATTCAAAGGACTCGGATTTATTTATTAATATTTTCTGTGTTATATATAAATTTATGTTCTGTTTTTATATATATATATATATATATATATATATTAAATAATACTATATATTACAGATAACAATTACAATAATACTTCCTCTCTGCTGAACAATAATACTTCCTCTCTGATGAACAATAAGATATACAGTAGTTTGGCAGCAATGTAGTGACTTAAGTTATATTGATTACAACCGCAAGTTTGGGCGGCGGATGATATGGTAGCTTAGATTATGTGAACGGTGATTAGAATTCAATGAATGTCAGTACAAGAATGGGGATGAAGTAGTTGAAAGATTCATTTCTAGTAATGTTGACCAATTGATTAAGTAAAATCGTGTCCTACACCTTTTTCAAGAATAAAACCTCTACGCATGGACAAGAAAACGGTTGTATGTGCATTATGACATTGTATCCCTAAAATTAAAGAGTCAGAGCCACTTATCAATTCACTTACACTAACCGAGGCACCCAGCAACATTGCTAACAAATTATTTGCAGTTAATTTATTGTCAACTCAGTTAACCCTTAAAATTTAGCTACACTACGAAGATAAGGCACATAGTGCTGTATTCTTCATTCCATAAGCATACAATCAAAACCCTAATCCCATAAACTTCTTTTTATGCTAAATTCGGAGTAGATATTTAGTATTCGCACATAAAAAATAACTATATAACAGCATAAAAGCATATACCTGCGAAGCTTGAGCAAGCTCATCCAATTGCGCCGAAGATTGATTATCCTTCTTCTCCTTGGCATCGCTCTTGTGCCGTGCAAGCTTTCTCAGCTTTTGCAGAGACGATTTCATTTCAAATTAATCAAAAACAACAAATACTGTAACTATGTGTGTGAATATATACAAAACGAATCTAAAACATAATCTTAAATAATATAATCATACATTTATTACATTTATTAAAACCGCATAGTTTTAAAGTTTTTTTTAAAAAAATAAAATAATATTAATAGAGAAGAGTCTTACTTAATTTCTTTTTTTTTATAAAAATACTACTCGCGGTCCCATTTATTTTTAAAAATAATCTCCAAAATAAATGATGTAATTTTAATAAATATATATTATTTAATAGATATATTTTAGATCCGTCCTCTATATATATATATAGTTATGGAAAGAGAAACGACAAGTCTGTTTTATGTTCCCAAAAAAAGAGAAAAAAGATGTTACCATAAGCCTCAATTTTTCTAGAAATCTATTTATTCAATGAGTCTAAAGTCTATATCAATCCGATATGATGTCTATGTTATATCATGATTGAGGTATCCCATGAGACTGTAATTCTCAATTCTATTTTAATACATTTTAAATTTTATAAAAACAAAAAACCAATATAAGATCCACAATGTTCACGACTTCATTAAAGCGATATCCGATGCTTTAGCGACACCCAATATCCACCGATTCCCTTTACACATCCTTTAGGTAGCCTAACCCTTTTTGCTTAGTCTTAGTCGAACAATTATTTATCAATATTTTTATTTGGCCTCAGACTCTCTAAGTATCTATCAATATTTCTACCTCTAGGTTCTAGATAGCCCTTTTCATTTAGTCGACCTTTGACATTTAGACAGTCTTTTAATCTGACATATGACTTTTAGGTAGGTATTTGTACCTATTAATATTTTAATATAATCTTACCTCTATCTAATTTGACATTTAAGTAGTCATTTCCACTTAACGATCAGTATTGCGGGCATCATTAGTATTTTAATATGACCTCTATAGTAGCCCTTTCCGCTTAGGGAACAATATTTGCGGGCACATTCAGTATTGTTGTAGGAATTAGGAATTGAAGGGTCAAAGGTCAGATTTTGGGGAGAAAAGGAAAGCGCGCGCGAGCGTGTTTTCAGATTTAAGGCTGCGACATGCATTGCATCATTTTATTTGACCGCCTGCGCCTGCGCCTGCGCCTGTGCCTGTTCCTGTTATGGCCAATATATACATCAAAACTTCTGTATTAGTATTAATTTACTTAATTTGTCAAATTTGACGAAATAATATACTAGTATTAAGTATCGGTCAGGATTATTTATTTTATGGAAATGTCTTTTTATTCTTCAAATAACATGCATGTGTATGGATGTGAATGTGGTATTATTTTTTCTCCTTAATTTGTAACTTTGAAATATCACAAAAATGTAAATTGTTTAAATAATATATATTAATTTAGTACAAATTAATATACCAAAATAGAATATTAGAAATTACTCCTGAGCTCTCCCTACAAATATGAGCAAAGTAAAATTACACGCATATTAAGGAGATTAAAAGTAGAGAAAAAATAATAAAAAAGTTTCAAAATTTGAATACTTATATATATACCAATGGATCTACTAAATTATCCTTCATTCTATGTAAAAATATTTATACCTTTACATGTATCTGAATTAGTACTATGTTATGTGTGGCATGAAGCAAACTAAAATTCTCATGTTCAAACAATTGAAACCCATTTTTTCAGCAATAGCGCTTTTGTAGAGCTTGACATGTACAATTAAAACAAAATTACATGTTAAATAGAAGGATTAACATTTACTGGACAAGATTAATTACCCAGGATTGGATCGCATGCATGAGTGAGTCTTTAAAGACTCAGTTATGCGATATTTCTGGGTTAATTATCAAGTTATCAACTATATATAGTATATATTACAAGAAGAAAAAGAGGGGAAAAAAGAGAGAGCAATTAAGGGCTCTAATTAATTAATAATAGAAGAATTGAAGGATCCTTAAATTGTGTGAGTTTAGTTTTAGGCTAGGGAGTAATCAATCAGCTTCAGCTGGACGGTGGTTTTCCAGGGCCACTGTGGGGGACTTTGGGGTTGTAGCAATTTTTACTTTGAACAGATTTTTCATACCACCTGTCCTGTGTGAAAACACCTTTCTCAATCTTTTTCCTGTCCTCCCTTTACTCGCCGATGTTACACTACTCTTTGTCTTTTGCCCCTCCTGCCTCATCATGCAAACCTGCATGCAGCGCAGCCCAATTAAAAACAATCAATCTACCTACGGGAAGATTTAATTAGTTTGAGTAATTTGTTCATTCAAAATTACAAACTTATTACCTCATAATTAATATCGACATCATCTGTTGTTTGTGTCTGCTTCTCCTTCTTTATTCCATTACTTTTACCTGCACCACCAGTCAAAATTCGTTACCTACGTATAATGTGTTCTTCATCAAAATCATCATCATCATATCATGTATATATTTTAATGATCCCTTCGTTTCAAGTAACTGCATGCATGGCTACCTCGTTATATATTCAATTCCTTGCTTTGGTTTCAAAATAGAATAAATATATAAAATACAAAAATTTGAAATTAATTAACCGTGGAATTAATTACTCAAATATATATAATGATCAAATTAAGGAATCATGTTACGTATGCGTACAAGTCTAAATTTAATATAGTAGGTAGGTAGTTAGATGGTTAAAGCTTAAAACTCACCACCATTAACATTCTTGAGGCTATCGTCGTCGTCTGAATGATCAACACAATAATCTCTAAAACTGGGTGACCTAATCCATAATAAACCCTCATAATCTGAACTCCTTCCTCCCTCCTCTTCCTCTTCATTGTTATTAATAATAATATTATCTCCGGTACCCTCCTCCTCCCCCGGTTCCAACGTGGACGACCCGCCTCTCTCTTTGTCTTTGGTAGAATCAATAATGACGATTAATAAACCGTTCCTGGGGGCATCGCCGTCGCCGGAGTCAACAGTACTGACATTAGAAATATCTAATTCTTGATCATTGTTGTTATTATTGAGCAGCATTTTGGTAGAGGGGGTGCCATGATCTAACCCGGTGCTACCCATTTTTCGCATTACGTCCATTCTGTCCAAGGGGCTGAAAGGGACGTCCGCATGACATTAAAACATTCATCCTCGAAAATCCACTACCCATTTTAATTTCTTTTTTTTTTTATTCAAAGAGGAGAGATCGGGGAGTTACGTACGTTGGTAATTAATAATGGTGGAGGAGGAGAAGGAGGAGGAGGACGGAGGATTAAAAAAATAAAAATAAATAATTCAAAAAGATGTAAAGGATTGTGTTAACGCCAAAATCTTCTGTCACGTCCCAATCACGTAAGACGCCCGATCCTCATTGATATCGATAAATAAACACCAAGCTTGACGTACGGTTCCACGAGGATAAATTTCAGCGTGAGAGTCGATATACTCGTGTTCACAAAGGTTAATGATGGAGGATGTAATGTCTAGTGTATTGAGAGAGATAATAATTCTCTATTATGTGTATGTGATTATGAATTAGATTGTGTATGAGAACGTACCTCTTTGTGAAGACTTCTTTGCTAAGCTATACTCTCTTTGCCTGGATTACTGTGCCACCCACTACTACCTGACACACCCCCTTGATCTGATGGGTTCTGCCGACTACATGTAGTCTATCCACTGCTTTTGGTCACTGTTTCTACCGCCGGCCGGTTATGATCCCATCCACATTAATGCATAGCAGGTGCTCTAGTCAACCATCATGCTTTTTCATCATTACAAGTCAAAGTAATAGATATTAAAATGTCTAAGGGGTCGATCCACTGAACCGACCTGGTCTTATAAGTTAAAATAAAAATAATATGGTAACTGGGCTCAATGACTTTCACAGTTCAATAATAAAGGCCCAATGGATTAATTAAATGAGTAAGCCTAATTTACCCGGCCCAAAGAGAGAAAATATCATGACCTAACATTGCCCCCTAGTTTTTTGTTGAACAGAATGTTTAATAGAAAACTATAAATGGTCCATGATATTTTACTAAAGGTTCATAGTAAAAAATAATTGAAGTGTACCCAGTTACTGTTCACGGGATGAAATGAGAGGAGAACAGAGGCCCAAATAAAAAAGGCCCTGTCTATTAAATATCTGGACCCGGAACCGGACGCTTCCCATTCAAATTCTAAATCATTACTAACATTTAATGTGTCGGCCTTGAACATCGTGGTAAATCACAAGATAAAAGATAACTTTACCAAATTTGACGCTTTTACACCCCATTTGAAATTCGAGCGCCTTTTGAACTTTCTCGCTTCTTACGAACTTTCTTTCTTCCTCTCTAAAACCGCCAAAATGGCTTCCCAAAACTCTCGAACAAGGTTCACCCATACTAAGAATAACCGATCACCGTCGTTCCACCAAACCCCTAACCCCGTGAAGGAACTGGTGAATGAATCCCAAACCAAAAACTCCCAAAACCCCCTCCAAATACTACAGGAGCACGGATCGCTTCTCGCACGCCAATACTCCCTCTATTATGACTGAGGCTGAATTAAAAAGGATTCGATCTCGGTACCACATTCCGGATACCCACGCGATCAGGGTTCCCAGATCCGGCAAGAAGATGTACCAACTACGGAAGGTTGAATGGTACCGTCCCCGTGACATTGCTTTCGAGAGGGGTTCGCTTCCTTTGCACATTTTTATAGTGATCATCTTTGGGGTTCTGGGCGTGGGTTTACCAGATTGGTACCAAACTCTTATATTCACATTTTGGCCTTTGTGGCCTTCTGCCATGAGTTGGGCGTTGAGCCCTCCCTTGACTTCTTCTTCACCGTATACAAAATAGTCCAATCTAGAGAGAAAGGGTTCAAGGCCCTTAGCAAACATTCTCCGAAGTCAGGAGAAAAGTTCGAGAGGCGTTCGCTGGTGAACACTCCTTCGAGCAATAGGGATGGCATGAGAAGTGGTTCTACGTCAAAGGTCCCGAAATTTCTTCTTCTACCGAATCAAGCAATCGACGAGAAGATCTCTCACGACTTGGAGACATTTCAAAGAACGAAAAGTTGAAATGATGGAACTTTTCGACAATTTCCTTAAGGAGGAGTGGAAATACGGACTCCTCTCGAAGCAGGCATGGTTATATGACCATAAATGTAAGCACTAGTCTATTTCATATATATAAATTTAAAAATGTTTTTATGATGTGTAATCTAACATAGATCGCTTGTTTCATGCAAGATATCTCGATCGACCGAGCTCCTTAGAAATAAAGGAGTTCAAGATTTCTTCCGGAAGTCTTCTAAGTCGTTGAGAATCGCCAATGGTTACCTCTCTGAAGCAACCGACCCCGGAAATACACACCGATGAATTCCGAACAGAATAACCAGAGGCTGAAGAGGTTCCTGTACCGGAAGAGACCCTCCATACTCGTCAGAAGAGGAGGGCCACTAGAAAGCCCGGGTCAACACCTCTTATCACCCCTTCTGAAACCATTCCAGAAATAGAGCCAGCCCCCACATCAATCCCTCGACGAGGAGGTTTACTCGATCGTCCTGATCGAAGAAGTGTCCTCCGGACCAAAAAATTAAAAACTAAAATAACCTCGCTGACCGCCGAAGAACTTAGGGTGCCTCAGTCTTCGATCATCCCACCCTTCGTGCCCCCTGTAGAAATACAGATTGCCGAAGACGGTGACCAGGACGAAGTGGTTCCAACGCTATCCAGGAAAAGGAAGCACACTTTGGCGACAACCTATCCGAGTTCTCGCTTCGCCACCCCTCGAGAACCCGGCCCCAAATAAATCCCCTTCACCGAAACCGTATATATGGACCCTACCTCCGAGCAGTCACTTTTTCTCCCGAAAGGCCGAGACCTTCCTCCGAACGACCCGGTCCTTCAGGTCAGGGTTATCATGCCGAGGCTATGGGGTCCCCGACCTTGTGGCCTAGATTCAATGCGAATTTCCCCTTCGAACTTTTTGGAGCTTTCGTCCAGAACACTGACGACCATCGGTTCAGTGATCATACGGACGGAAATCTGTTCGATGAGGGGATGAGCTATCTGGCTAAGGTAAATAACAATTTCTTTATCTTCTATTTATCTGTTCTTATTTGGATATCTGGACATTGACTTGAATATTTTGAAAATATGCAGGCTAACGCTGTCTTCAGAAGTTTGCGTCCGAGACACATAAATGGAGAGGCCGAGGAGGATTTCATGAGGCAGGAGATAAATATGCTGAAATCAACCTTGGATCGAGAGAGGGCCGATCGTGAAGATGCTTTTCATACCATCAACGACCTTCAAGCGAGATTCAGATCGGCCAGATGGACTCAAGACGTCGGCGACGAGTTAAGAAGCCCACGAGGATGGGTTGGCGCGTCCGCCACCAACAAGCTTTAATCGACATGAGCGCCGGCCGTCAAGAAAACCTACTCTGAAGGCCAAAAATGAGGAGTTTTCTTGACCAATCGAAGCTTGGCGATTCAACTTAAGCGAGGCTCGGATTTAAGGCCCAAGATGAAGAGCGAAGACATAAAGCCAAGCGTCATAAACTTCGTCCACAAAATAAAGGATCTTGAGGGATTCGGGTCCTCTTCTCGATCAAGAGCTCCCAAGCGATTCAGCGGACTACTGAGATTCTGGACGAACTCAATGCCAAATCATGAAGGTATATTCGAGGGTACGCGAAGATCGCCGAGGCGAGGTAAAGAAAAGCTATCTCCTGCTTCACCGGACCTTACTTACTTAACTCCGATGACGAAGGTGGCGCCTGAATGTCCCTTCTGTTTTTGTTCTATGTAAAAATTTAACTACTTTAAACTTTTTATGTTCGTGTGATTAGTTTATAACTGACTTGAATGAATGAACGTTTTATTTTATTGATGAATCTTCAACTGTCTTGATTATGAATTCTGTTTTGATTAATTTCTTGTCAATAATTCAATATCAATAAACTGAACCCAACTAGTGAATCAGATATGGCATATAACAGTTAATTTATGAAATGAAGTGAATTGAATTTTACGGACAGGATTTAACTTAACTGAATTGAATGAACTGAACTCAACACTTAGAATAAAATAAAGTAATATATACGCATGATTGCATCAAGTGTGAGATCGGTCATGTAGTGAGGTGAATTTGGTGATCCTCCTCAGACCATCAAAATCTTGCTTACCACTCGTAATGAGAACAAGTATATAAGGACCAAGATATAAGGATCAAGATATAAGGATCAATTGTGACCATTGATTTACCACCCTTGGTAAAATCAATATAGGATCATAAGGACCATTGTCTACCACTCGGGGTAGAACAATAAATGGACTGCCATCGAATGGCCAGCGAGTCCTACCATACCTCCTTACACCATTGTGACCTTAGGACAAATAGGACCAGGATCAATAGTGACCATTGATTTACCACCCTTGGTAAAATCAAAATAGGATCATAAGGACCATTGTCTACCACTCGGGGTAGAATAATAATAAATGGGTCGCCATCGAATGGCCAAATGAGTCCTACCATACCTCCTTACACCATTGTGACCTTAGGACAAATAGGACCAGGATCAATAGTGACCATTGATTTACCACCCTTGGTAAAATCAATATAGGATCATAAGGACCATTGTCTACCACTCGGGGTAGAACATTAAATGGGCTGCCATCGAATGGCCAGCGAGTCCTACCATACCTCCTTACACCATTGTGACCTTAGGACAAATAGGACCAGGATCAATAGTGACCTTAGGACCAACAAGAACAGGATCAATTGTGAAAAATTGACTTTTTATTGATAATGAACAATCGTGTACAGACTTCCGGTAAACTGACTTAATCTCTATTGAAAATATTTCCGAAGCACCAAAGATGCCAAGTATTCTTGATCTCTAACCATCTAAAGCCTTTAACCGATAAGTGTCCGGCTTTGATACTTGATCACCTCATACGGCCCTTCCCGTTCGGCATTAACTTTCCTGTGTTTTGAGGCGTAGATGCTTTTATTTCTAAGGATCGAAGTCTCCTACTTGAATCTATGAAGTTTGACCCTTTGTTTTAATGTTTGGCCACCCTTCGTTGATAAGCGACCAATTTGAGCAAAGCTACCTCTCGACTTCTTCTAGCGAGTCCGTGTTAGCTTTCATCCTTCAATCGTTATCAGCGCCCCCAAAATAGGTTTACATCACCCATTTTGAGTTGTCAATACATGGTACGTAAACAACTACAACTTTATTATTACAACAAGAAACTGTGAGTTTGAATACAAATATTATCTTCTGATAATATCTATACTCAAATAAATCCTCATCACATTTATTGATACATTAATTTACAAAAATGGTGAGGACTACTAAACAACTCTCTCTAGAACCTTCATTCCATACCTCGACTGCATCGTTATATTCTCGCCTCACGAGAAGAAAAATAGAACAAAAAAAGAAAAGGGTGAGCTCAACTAGCCCAAAAAAGAATATTATGACTAAGATAATATACAACAAATTATCATTAGTCTTCAACAGGAAAAAAAATCTAATAGAATACAATAGACAACAAGTTTTAAATCAATATTCGCAATGAAATAATAATTCATTAGAAGAGTTAAGTAGAGAATGCAACTACTATCTTCTATGTATGAATTTTAAAGTTCATCGCTCTATCTTTTATCCCCAGTAACATCAATCAATATATATCCGAATCAAATATTCATCTTTTACACTACAGCCAAAGATATTCATCATTGGTCATGTTCATCTAAACACTGCTCATCTTTGACTACGGGCCAAAGATATTCATCGAAATCATTCATCTTTTGCACTACAAAGCCAAAGATATTCAATAATATCATCATTTAAGACCGAGGATGATGAAAATATTTTAAAAACGAATCCAAAGAAACAAAATGACAAGGATTAAGGATTAAGGATTAAGGATTCGTACTTTGTTTTATCCACGTCCAAAAATACTTCAAAATAATCATAGTGGTGTAAAATTCAAGAATGATCAAAACATGGATACAATCAAAGCTAGTATCCACAATAGATATTTTAGAGCGAAAAGGAAAATTTTCATTTTTCGATGAATAGTCTTAAGATTCGTGAATAATCTCAGATATCGTGAATAGTCAGAGTATCGTGAATAAGAATCTCAGACACCAAAAGTTCCAAGTTTGATAAAAACTTCGGATCAATATTTCAAAGATAATGATATTGAAGAAATAATATCATTACAAAAATAATAATATCCCTTACCTCGAAAGATCAAGATTTCTAAATTTGAAACACCTAATATCGACTATAACTTGAACTTGCATCAGATAGCAATACTCAAAGTATACTCAAAATACTCACAAGAATACGCTCGATAATATAGAGAGAGAAAACTTCAGTTTACGGTGTGATTTTCAATTCTAACCTAAGTACCCTATTTATAGAAAATGCTTAGAACACCAAAAAAGGTAAAATTTAATATAATATTATTATTTATAATAAAATTTCCTCGCCTCTTAGAATTCAGCTCCTAGCATTTCCCACATGCTCACCTTCTAGAAAAAGTAATAAAAACGTTTTTCCAATTTAAAATATTTTAAACTTCCAAAAATCAATTATTTTGAGCTTGAACTTCAATAATTCATAATAAATAGCCTTCTATCGTAAAATTCGAATCTCGCTATTTTTTATAGGAAATTCAATTCTCTACAACTTTGCGAAGAAAGTTTTTCCAAATTCCAAATGTAAATTGACCAAATCCACAAACTGGAGATTTTACAGTTATAATCAAATTTCACTCGAATAAATGGGGTCCACCGACATGTTTAACATGTTTTAAACATTTATTGCAACAAAAATACTCTTCCTCCTCGTATACTCATATATCCCACATTCGTTGTAAAAAATATCACCATTATTATATTATTAAAATATAATAATATATTTAAATGAATTATTTTATCGTAAAAGATAAAATTTCAATTTTCAACAATTGTCACATTAAAAATTTTCTCCATCTATATCCACATAAAATCAATATTTTCCTCATCATATGAATCAATAATTATTTATTCACAAATAATATTACTGAATCACAATATCGACAACTGCATAGCCTTGTGAAAGAGGGGCTTTCCAATAAGAATTTCTCCTTACTAAATAGCAATTAGGTGACCAATCCTCTCCTTAGAGATGTAACTTTCTAGACATTGCCAATAATGTTATCTAATAATATTATTCAGATAATATGAATTATTGCTTCGATAATGAAAAATACCGTAATGACAATTATCAAACAACAAAGAATATAAAATATCAACGCAAAGAATTATTAAATCAATAAAATATCGAATAAAGAATTATCGTAACCATTATTGAGTAGGCCTTCTTCACGTAAGAATCAATAATTGTGCAATACCGTAAAGCACTTGTGTTTTAACCACCGAGTATTTTAACAAAGATTAATCTGTGAATAACTACTACCGTATTTTTAAACAACTTATATTTGTCGTTTTTTCATCCAATCACTTTCACATGGGGCCCACACATGCCTCATAGCCATCGTCATTGAATATTCCCCGACAAAGAAGAATATTCCACGACCAAACGAATATTCCCCACAACAATGAATATTTTATAACCACTTGCTTATTTTGAAATATTTGCGTATTTTACCCATAACTATTCACATTAATCAAATCAACCCTTACTATTTCAAAATAATAAATAAAGAAAATTAAATTTCATTAATAATAAGTTGGGGTCTTACAGTCATTGTAGATCTCTTTGAACTGATTGACCCGAAGACTTGGAGATCCGATCTCGACTGGGACTAAGACATCAGTACCATAGGCCAATCGATCCATTGACAACATCTGTATCTGCAGTGGCCAGCTTCGACAGTGCATCGGTAATGGAATTGTCGTTACGCTCTATGCCCTGAAACTCATACGAAGCGAAATATTGAAGTCGGTCTCTTAATTCCGCCAGATACTTGATCATCCGGGTCCCATGAGCTTCATAATCTCCCGACAGCTGTTTAACGACCAATTGAGAATCACTATAAATGATCAACTTCGACTTCTAGACTCGCTAATCGGACACTGCTAACATCGCTTCATACTCGACCGTTTGTTCGTTGCTTTAAACTTAACTCGATGATAGCTCATTGAACCTTGAATCCTCCGGACTTGTCAAAATAATTCTCTTCTACTAATACCACCGTAGAGAGATCCATCCAGATATCTGATATCAAAACATTCTCGGCCGTCTTTGAAGAATCTGCGAATCGCCGATCGACGATTCACCTCTGTAACTCTGCATCTGCTTCGATGAATGAACATTCCACCATAAAATCGGCCAAGGCTTGACCCTTGATGGCAGTTCGGGGATGGTATTCGATGAAAAATTGGGACAACACCATAGTCCATGCTGTTAATCTACCTGAGACCTCTGGCTTGCCCATCACCTTCTTCAATGGCTGATCCGTGTAGACGACCAGGAGCCGACCTTGAAAATATCAAGAAGCTTTCTACTAGCAATTATTAAAGCAAAGGCAAATTTCTCAATATTCGGATACTGGTTTCAAAGATCTCGCAGACGTGATGCGCACGTAATAGGCCGGATCTTGCTTCCCACCGATCTCCCGAACCAACACCGCTTCTAACCGCCAAATCGAACTTGCTTTGCAAGGTATAAATATAAGGTCTCTCACTGACAAGCTTCACCAATAAAGGAGCGGAAAGATGATATGTCTTTATGCCTTGAAGGCGTCTTCACACTCAAGTCCACTGGAACGCTCTTCGCATTCTTCTACCCCTTTCATCGTGTCAAAGAAAGGAAGGCATCTCTCCGCAGATTTGGCGATTTAACCTCCTCAAAGCCGCATCCTACCAAATGACGTTGGGCGCCTTTGAACGAGCGAGAGGAGTCTTCATATCAAGAATGGCTCGGATCTTCTTCGGGTTGGCCTCGATGCCCTCCGACCGACCGGATAACCCGAAACTTTCCCGCACTAAGGCCGAAAGTACATTTGGCGAGATTGAGTCTCAATTAGACGATGACGACGATCTGAAAGCATTCCTCCGTGTCGTCCAAATGCTTACGAATCTGCGTACTCTTCACGATCATGTCATCTACATAAACTTCCATGTTCTCCCCAATTTTCGTCAAGATGAAGTTCATCATTCTCTCGGTAGGTGGCTCCAAAGATTTATGAGGCCAAAAGTCATCTTTTTATAGGCGCATAATCGACGAAGTGTGTAATGAACGCCGCCTTTGGAATGTCCTCTTTGCACATGGATATTTGATGATAACCAAAAAGCATCCATAAAGCTTAGTAATGCATACCCCGGTGGCATCGATGAGTTTGATCGATATGGGCAGGAGGATAAAAGTCCTTCTGACAAGCTTTATTGAGATCGGTGTAGTCGATGCAAACTCGCCATTTTCTATTCTGCTTCTGCACCAACACCACATTCGCTATCCACTCTGGGTAATCAATTTCGTAGATGAAGTCAACGAATCTGCAACTTTGCCACCTCTTCATCAATGATCTTCCGTCGCTTCAAGCGCAAAGATCCGCCTTTTCCGACGAATCGCTTCTTCAAGGATCTATCTCCGCTTTATGCTCGCCTACCTTTCGCTAACTCCTTATACGTCTTGTGGTTCTCATGCAAAAATATCCGTGACATAGCAAGACAGTAAGAGTTCCATAAGGTTCGTCCAAGAGGTTCACGTGAGACCCAACCAATCCTCACCGCTTTTGTCCGGTTTTCACGACCAACTCAATCTCCTCCGCCTCCCTGCAGGGGATTACCAACGGCCCCCGAGTCGCTCTCGAAGAAGGTTCGATCTCAACTGCCATTATCTTTTTCTCGTTTGTCGACCCCATTCCTGGACGAAATAACAACATTCCGATAACATCGTCGGCCGGATCTAAGTCTCCCCACCACCTCTACTCCATGCGCTGGGGAATTTAATTTTGAAATGAGGGATGAGGTCACACTTGGAGAGCCGTCAATGTAGCCTTCCCAAAGATGGCGTTGTAGTTTAATCTACATGCACAACATAGAATTTACACGTTATTTCTACCTGCCGAGGTGTTGTCTCAAAGATAATCGGGAGTTCAATAGTGCTCGCAACTTTGATCGTGTGGACGCCCCAAAATAGGTCCATTCCATCCAACCCATTCTCGAGTCGCCAAATACATGGTACGTAAATAACTACAACTTTATTATTACAACATATAAATCGTGAGTTTAAATACAGATATTGTCATCTAGACAATATCCACACGCAAATAAATCCCCATCATAATTATTGATACATTATTTTATAAAAATGGTGAGGACTACTAAACAACTCTCTCTAGAACCTTCTTTCCATACCCCGACTAGTACTCGCTACATTTTCGCCTCCTAAGAAGAAAAATGGAACAAAAAGGAAAAGGGTGAGCTCAACTAGCCCAGTAAAAAATGTTATGACTAAGATAATGTAAAAATTATCGTTAGTCTTCAACAGGGAAAAATCTAATAGAATACAATAGACAACAAATTTTAAATCAATATTCGTAGCGGAAATAATAATTCATTAGAAGAGTTAAGTAGAGAATGCAAACTACTATCTTCTATGTAAGAATTTAAAAGTTCATCGCTCATCTTTTATCCCCTGTAACATCAATCAATATACATCCGAATCAAATATTCATCTTTGCACTACGGGCCAAAGATATTCATCATTAGTCATGTTCATCTAAACACTTGTTCATCTTTGCACTACTGACAAAGATATTCTTCAAAATCATTCATCTTTGCACTACAAAGCCAAAGATATTCAATAATATCATCATTAAAGACCGAGGATGATGAAAAATATTTTAAAGAAACGAATCCAAAGAAACAAAATGACAAGGATTAAGGATTAAGGATTCGTACTTTGTTTTATCCATGTTCAAAAATACCTCAAAAATAATCATAGTGGTGTAAAATTCAAGAATGATCAAAACATGGATACAATCAAAGCTAGTATCCGAATAGATATTTTGGACAAAAGAAGAAATTTCATTTTTCTATGAATAATAGTGTCGTGATTCGTGAATAAAGTCAGATATCGTGAATAATAGGCCGATACGTGAAAAGTAACTCGACACCAAAAGATAGAAATTTCCCAAAAACATCATCACGCTTAAATGAATAGTACTCGTGAATAAGTAGTAACTCATGAATAGTAACTCGTGAATAAGAACTCATGAATAGTAACTCGTGAATAAGAACTCATGAATAGTATCCCCATATGAAAAAGTTCCAAATTTGATAAAATTTCCAACCAATATTTCAAAGATAATGATATTGAAGAAATAATATCATTTTTGAATAAAATAACATCCCTTACCTCGAAAGACAAGATTTCTAGTTAAAACACCTGGATATAGGTTATGACTTGAACTTGCAATCGTATATCAACACTCAAAGTATACTCACAAGAATACGCTCAAAATATCGAGAGAGAAATAAAGAAAACTTCAGTTTACGGTATGATTTTCAATTCTAACCTAAGCTCCCTATTTATAGGAAAATGCTTAGAACACCAAAAGTAGAAAATTGAATATAATAATATTATTTATAAACAAAATTCCTTAGCCCACCTTTGAAATCTGATTTCAGCCATAGCACATGTTAAATGAGGTTCGAAACTCACCAAAACGTTTTTCTCAAAATAATTAATTAAAACTCCCAAAAATCAATTATTTGAACTCAAAACTTCAATAATTAATAATAAAGAGCCCTTTTATCAGAAAATTTGAATCTCGAGAGTTTTTATAGGAAATTCAATTCTCTACAACTTTACAGAAGAAAGTTTTTCCAAATTCCAAACAGAAATCGACCGAAATTCACAAACGGGTGATTTTACAGGCTATAATCAAATTTTAGTCAAGAAATGGGTCCATCAACACACAAAACATGTGTTAAACATTTAATCCAACAAAAATACTCTTCCTCCTCATATACTCATATATCCCACATTCATTATAAAATATCACCATTAATATATTATTCAAATAATATATTTAAATGAATTATTTTATCGTAAAAAGATAAAATATTAATTTTCAACAATTGTCACATTAAAAATTTTCTCCATCTATATCCACATAAAATCAATATTTTCCTCATCATATAAATCAATAATTAATTATTCACAAATAATATTACAGAATCACAAGATCTTGCAACCGTGCCGCTCCTGTGAAAGAGGGGGCTTTCAATAAGGATCTCTCTTACTACAAGCAATTAGGTGACCAAACCTCTCCTTGAGATGTAACTTTTTAGACATTGCCAATAATGTTTTCTAATAATATTATTCAGATAATATGAATTATTGTCTCGATAATGGAAAATATCGTGTAATGACAATTTATCAAAACAACAAAGAATATAAAACATCAATGCAACAATTATTGAATCAATAAAATAAAATATCGAATAAGAATTATCGTAATAATTATTGAGTAGTGCCTTCTTACGTAAGAATCAATAATTGGTGCAATACCGCGCAGCTATCGCTCAACAACGCCAGACGTATTAGTGTTTTTAACCACCGGGTATTCCAACAAGATAATCTGAATAACTACGCCAAGTATTTATAAACAACTTATATTTGTCGTTTCTTCATCCAATCACTTTCCGTTATGGGGCCCATAAAAGATCGAGCCATCGCATTTAATATTCCCAAACAAAGCATTTAATATTCCACGACCAAACGAATATTCCCAACAATAATGAATATTTTATAACCACTTGCTTATTCGAAATATTTGCGTATTTTACCCATAACTAACCACATTAATCAAATCAACCCTTACTATTTCAAAATAATAAATAGAGGAAATTCCATTTTATCAAAAAAATTCGGGGTCTTACAGACTGGGTCGTTGCCAAAACCGTATAGAGGAGCCTCCTGCCCGACCTCCATTTTTTTCCCATCGAGATGCATCCTCTGATAAGCACGGGCATACGAATATCCACCAAGACCCATTGTCTATCATCATCACGTTTTCACATCCACCGAGCCCACTTGTTCATGATCACTAATGCCCTTCATGTGGCTTGATGGGCTCAAGGATAATCAGATCCGTAAATGATATATTTGGTTCTCGGAATGGTCATCAATCTTCAAAGGAGCATGACGCCCCAAAATTAGGTATACGCCACCCATCTCGGGTCGCCACTTACACGGTACATAAATTCAAATACAAACTTAATTATACATCTCGTCGTAGAACATACGACAATACATAAACCGAGAGTTCTAATAGAATATTGTCATTTAGACAATATCCATACTCAAGGAGTCCTCATTACATTTATCATCACACTATTTAATGTAATAAAGAGGACTACTAATGCTATCTTCTGGACCATCACTCTTTTCCCCGACTCGTCCCAAATATATATTCTCATTTCAAGAGAATAAAGGAAAAAAGAAAGGTGAGCTCAACTAGCCCAAAGAAGAAATATTATAACTAAGATAATGCGTAATAAATTATCAATAGTCTTCAACAATGTTAAACCGATAAAATACAATAGACAAACCAGCTTAATCATAATGAATATGCGAATCCATTAAAAGAGTCAAGTAGAAAATAAAGTCTACTATCTTTTAGGTTTTAAAAGGTTTTCATCAATTTTATCACTAAGACTCAATTTAATGAATAAACCACAATATCTAATCATCCTCGCATTACTACCACCAAGGATTTTCATCAAATTATCAATGGTCATGACTATACCGAATCACCCCGGTCATAATCATACCAAAAACTATCCATCATCGCATTACAAAGCCACCGAGGACTTTTTGTCACATCATTTATATCAAGCCATGATTATACCGAATGATCCTCGGTCATAATCATACTAAGTTCATCTATGCACGTAAGCCAAAGATAACATAATATAACACGAGGATGATGACAATGACATAATAATTCAATAAAACAAGTTCACTTAATTAATTTATTCAGAACTAATAACGCCCAAATTGTCAACATGATATCGCTTTTTGTAGAGTAAAAAATTCAAGAATGCTCGTAAAAATATTTTCATTAAAAATATCGATGAAGCGCAAATATCAAGGATATTCCACTAAATTCATGGAGTATAAAAGTCAAAATTTTAACCAACCGAGTATAATAATAATGAAATAACAAAAAAGAAATCACCACGCATGCAGATTAGATTGTATGTATGTTTATTCCAATGTAATAATAAATACGTATAATAAAATCTAACCAGTCCTGTAAAAAACACATGTATGTGATATTCCAATAGTAATAAAGATGTATAATAAATGATAATAATAAAACACACATATGTGATATTCCAATAGAATAATAAAGATGTAATAATAAAGATTTTAACCAGTCCCCTGAGAAAGCATGCATGTGATGTTCCAACTAATAATAAAATAATAGAAGAATGTCACCAAGTATAGGGATTCCAGATATACAAAGTTATTCCAATGTAATAAATAAGAATGGAATAATATAAGGATTTCACCAAGTATAGGTATTCCGTATATACAAAAATCATGTATAGGTATGCCACTTTTACAAAAGTTATTCCAATGTAATAATAAAGAATGGAATAATGTAAGTTCTCTCATGAATAAAAAAAATAACACCCCTTACGAGTTAGTACAACAAATAATATTCCCTACCTTAGAAGAGTCAATATTGAAAAGTGAAGTAGCAAAAATACTTTTCTTCTTTCTCTCTATAGTTTCTCTCTCTGTAGTTTCAAAGAATTCGTAAGAAATAAATGAAGGAATGAGCTTTCTATTTATAGAAAAACCGAGGGTGGCTTTTGGTCTAAACGGCGGGTCAAAATGACTTTGTAATATCAAGAGACAACTACTATTCATGAAGGGGTAATTAACCTCGAACAATCAAGAGGCAAAGCTTAACTCTCGTAATATCAAGGACAACTACTATTTCATGAAGGGGTAATTACTATCGACGGTAAGGTAATTACTATCGATTTACTATCAAGTAATTACTATCAAGAAGGTAATTACTATCGAAAGGTAATTACTATCGACGAAGGTAATTACTATTCACAAAGGTAATTACTATTACTATCAAAAGGTAATTACTATTCATTTACAAAAGGTAATTACTATCGACGTAAGGTAATTACTATCGACGAAGGTAATTACTATTCAAGGTAAGGTAATTACTATTCACAAAGGTAATTACTATCGACGATTTAAGGGACTCTTAGATGATGACATATGGGCCCCCATAAAAAATAATCAAACTTACCACAAACGCCTCATAATGTACTTTTTTATATACATCAAGGATCAATAAATATTACCACAAATCATTTTATTTTTAATCAACACATATTTAATCTTTCAACAATTATTAATCATTTATAACTTGTCGCCTCAATTAATAATTTAATACTATAACATATTATACGTATGATAATCGTGACAATAATCAATCAATAATATAAGAGATATGATGCAAAGAATTATCAGAAGTAATAATCGAGCATAAATGAAAGTGACTTCTCACGTAAAGATCAATAATCAATATCGTATGCTACTATACAACTACGCCAGACATCGCATTTTTACTACCGGTAGTTCAACAGCTTTTGACGGAGAATACCTCCGCCGTTATTTTTTATAGAAAAATAATTTTGTCGCTTTTCTAACTACGACAATAATACCGCCAGTGGGGGTCACTAATGATTGAGCCAGCATTTAATATTCCCCACAAAAAGAATATTCCCCACCAAACGAATATTTTATAACAACTTGCTTACTTTTGCAAAATTTATAAATATTACCCACAACTATAACATTATATCAAATTTATTCCATAATATTCAAAAATAATATTTATAAAAAATTCATCTTTATTTATAAAAGTCGGGTCTTACAACCTCCCTTCTTATGAAATTTCGCCAAATTAGGGTAATACGACTGATATGATAAAGAGGTGAGGATACCTTGAATACCTTTTATCGTTAAAAATATTAAATTCATCTTCGCAATCCTACCAAAGATATTCATTAACAATTCATCTTTGCACTACAGTGCCAAAGATATACAATCAGAAACCAATAATGCCGAGACGCAATTTAATAAGATATCACCACCACTTAATTATCCATGCACTACCGCCAAGGATATTCGTGTTTTTCAATTACTACCATGATTATACCGAATAATCCTCGTCATAATCATACCAAGTCTATCAATGCACTACTACCAAAGACGACTTTTTACCACATCCATGAATTAATATTTCATCACGAGACTCACCAATAATTAATCCATATCATCGAATCATCCCCGCACTACGTGCCAAGGATATTCATTAAGATCACGACCACTTAATTATCCATGCACTACTACCAAAGATAATCGTATTCATTAAGATCACGACCACAAATTATCCATGCATAATCGTATATTCATTAAGATTAACCACAAATTATCCATGACTACTACCAAAGATAATCGTATTCATTAAGATCACGACCACAAATTATCCATGCACTACTACCAAAGATAATCGTGTATTCATTAAGATTACCACTACAAAATTATCCATGCACTACTACCAAAGATAATCGTATTCATTAAGATCACGACCACAAATTATCCATGCACTACTACCAAAGATAATCGTATTTCATTAAGATCACGACCACAAATTATCCATGCACTACTACCAAAGATAATCGTGTTTTCAATTACTATGCTATGATTATACCAACAATCCTCGTCATAATCATACCAAGTCCATCTATTCACGTAAGCCATGTATTTACTTTCAACACAATATAAGCATGAGGATAATGATATAAAGAATCAATCAAATGAGATAAAGGATAAATATTAAACATTTATAATATAATTTATCCAGATTCAAGAATATCCCCATGTTATCAATCACTTAATAATCTCATAATCTAATATCATTAATATTATAACAATATTTTAATCACTTCTTAAATTTATAAACAATTTATCTCAATTGTTTACGCTTTTACCATATAATGCATTTAATCATTCAAAATGCCATACTCATAAGATATCATCACCAATTATCAAATCCTCATCAAAAAAAATATGCATATACTCTATATAGGATTCTCTAGCCATAAAATCCTATTTTCAACTTTCATATTTCACATAACATATTTAACTCATATGTTCAGAATTAAACTATTTTCATGAAAAATACCAAATCAGTCCCCAAAAATATTTCTTTTCTGGGATTTAGCATAATATAGTCCCATGATGAAAATATATTTTTCTCGAATTTTTAAAATTCATTTACTATTTTTCAAAAATCAATTTCTAATTAATTCCTTAAGAAATTAGCTACCTCAAGTTTAACTCCAAAATTCCCAAATCTTGGCAGGACCTTACACATGTTAATGTGAGCCTCCAGCTTAAATTTCATGGTCATCTGAGTTATAGAACTCCAAATTATAGCATTTTCGTCAAAAAAAAAACCTAAATATTGAAATGGTCATAACTTGTTCATTTTAAGTCAGAATGAGCTCATTTTTGGACAGGAGGTACTTTATAACATATATTTTCATGTCCCAAAAGGCCAGAATTTTTCACATAAATTTAGTGGCCGAAACAGCCCCTTAAAGTTTCTCAAGCAAGAGCGCTTTTGTAATTTGCAGCTTTGGACTCTTTTGCTAAATTCAATTACACGAAAAATCTACAAAGACCTTTCCAAAGGATTCCACTTGGATAAGCTACAAAACTCATAGATCTAACTCTAGGACTTGACCACACTCAAAAATTCAAAATATAATAGAGATATGGTCAATTGAATTTCATGTTACGCTTTTACCAAAATCTGATTTTTCAACCCTTTGTGATTTCTAAGAAACTTTCATGTTTTCACATAATAACCACATAACTCATCATAACACTTACTAATACTTCATATACCCATGATTTTCATTAGTCCAATGCTTTTATTATGACTTTCATCATAATCCTCGTAAATGCATCCTTTTAGTCAAGAAATATTCGAGGGTTTAAGAAATGGGTTTTCAGATCGGGTCAATACAAAATTCGATTTCACGCCTAGGGTAGGCTAGGAAATCTTCAAGAATACGCCAAGAAATTTATTAATGATAGAAATATCATTCAAAATCGCTACTTTATCCAAGACTTGATAAGACGTTATATCGATACCAACCGCGACTTCTATCCTTTAACCTAGATAAAGACCTCACAATGATACCTATCAACTTGTCATCGCTATTCACGACGTCACCACGTAAAGTCCGCTTTTGCATTTCCACACAAGGAAGTCAACAACGAAAGGATCGGGGCTCTTTACTTATGGCTTGATATAACAAAGATTAACTTTAGGTTTGGTTACTTTGAATTCAGATAACAAAGTTGGTTAGAAATATGAAAGCTAACAACCTTACAAAAAGAATAATAAGTAGTTAATCAATCGCTTTCAAAAATTACCTCAAAGGCAAGTATTTTCAAAGAGATAAGATCGTGAAAGTGTTTATTTGAAACAACAAGATTAATAAATGTTGGAGGTAACGGTTTCTCCCAACGGTTTCAATAGATAAATCAAAGTCTAATTTTTCCTGAGTCAAATTTAAACATCGAACACAACTAGGTAGAATAAAAAGAGTGGGTAGAACTTGTATTGAATAAAGTATAGACTTCGCAATAATTTATAATTAATTTACCCGTAATAACTTCGCTCGGTTTTCGACAAAAACGCCTCGCTTAAATTACCGAAGTTCGACTTTTACTATAGGTACATTCCACCCTTAAGTGCTTCTTCACATTCCCCGATCCATGATTTGAATCATTATTCTCCGATCCATATCGAATTCGGGTCGACCGCTATGCATGTGGTAATTCCGATTCGATGTCGGTTCTCCCAATCACGCATTCAAAAGCAAAGTCCATTTCATCTATTTTGGCTTTATCGATCTGACGCCTTTTTTCTACACTATCAACGCTACAGCAGCCTTTTTTTACCCATGCATCGCCTATTCTCCTTCGCTCATTGTTTCTTCTTTCAAATTTATCTTTGATTTTTAAATTCTCGATTCCAACTTTAATATCTTACACCCCGCCAAAGCGTGATTTTGTTCGAGCATCACATATCTGGTAACCCAATTTTGAATTGTCAGATCCCTTTGTTCCACGAATCGCTTGCCGCTCTTCAACCTCGTTTCTTCTAGCTCACGAACACGATTTTGTAATTCTAAGTTTTGATCATAAATTTCTTCTAACCAATTCCTCCTCGTGTTCCTCTTCTTTCTCTTCTTCTTCCTCACTCTCACCGCTACCTCAAGAACTAGCTCTCTAAAAATAAATTTAGTTCTTCATTCACTACGTGATATCTCTAATTTGTTCCTCGTCTCGACAATCGCATTAACCCGATTAGTGATTAAAGGTGTCACAACTGGCCACATTCACTCCATCAGAATATTTTCAAATTGCCATTTCCAAACACCGCCACAACACAAGGGTTAATTAATATATCAAATATTATCCCTATACTCCGAATCGACCAATTAAATAACAAATAAACTTAGTAGGTCATACTAGCTAAGAAATTCTGCCTCCCCCTCCTAGTTCTTATCTCAAGATCTTAGCCAGGATCATATCCCTAAGCTCGATACCAACCGCGACGCCCCAAAATTAGGTATACGCCACCCATCTTGGGTCGCCACTTACACGGGTACATAAATTCAAATACAAACTTAATTATACATCCGTCGTAACACATACGACAATACATAAACCGAGAGTTCTAATAGAATATTGTCATTTAGACAATATCCATACTCAAGGAGTCCTCATTACATTTATCATCACACTATTTAATGTAATAAAGAGGACTACTAATGCTATCTTCTGACCATCACTCTTTTCCCCGACTCGTCCCAAATTATATTCTCATTTCCTCAAGAGAATAAAGGAAAGAAAGGGTGAGCTCAACTAGCCCAAAGAAGAAATATTATAACTAAGATAATGCGTAATAAATTATCAATAGTCTTCAACAATGTTAAACCGATAAAATACAATAGACAACCGCTTTAATCAAGCTGAATATGCAATCCATTAAAAGAGTCAAGAGAAAATAAAGTCTACTATCTTTTAGGTTTTAAAAGGTTTTCATCAATTTTTATCACTAAGACTCAGCTTTAATGAATAAACCACAATATCTAATCATCCTCGTACTACTGGCCAAGGATTTTCATCAAATTATCAATGGTCATGACTATACCGAATCACCCCGGTCATAATCATACCAAAAACTATCCATCATCGCATTACAAAGCCACCGAGGACTTTTTTATCACATCATTTATATCAAGCCATGATTATACCGAATGATCCTCGTCATAATCATACTAAGTTCATCTATGCACGTAAGCCAAAGATAACATAATATAATACGAGGATGATGACAATGACATAATAATTCAATAAAACAAGTTCACTTAATTAATTTATTCAGAACTAATAACGCCCAAATTGTCAACACGATATCGCTTTTAGAGAGTAAAATTCAAGAATGCTCGTAAAAATATTTTCATTAAAAATATCGATGAAGCGCAAATATCAAGGATATTCCACTAAATTCATGGAGTATAAAGTCAAAATTTTAACCAACCGAGTATAATAAATAATGAAATAACAAAAGAAATCACCATGCATGCAGATTAGATGTATGTGTATTCAATGTAATAATAAATACGTAATAATAAAATTTAACCAGTCCTGTAAAACACATGCATGTGATATTCCAATAATAAAGAGAATATAAAGATGTAACCAGTCCTAAAATAATAGATATTCCAATAAATAATAAAGATCCTAAGTCCCAAAAAGAAAGTATGTGATGTGATCCAAAATCTAATAATAAAATAATAGAAGAATGTCACCAAGTATAGGGGATTCCAGATATACAAAAGTTATTCCAATGTAATAAATAAGAATGGAATAATATAAGGATTTCACCAAGTATAGGTATTCCGCATATATAAAAGTCATGTATAGGTATGCCACTTTTACAAAAGTTATTCCAATGTAATAATAAAGAATGGAATAATGTAAGTTCTCTTCATGAATAAAAAAAAATAACACCCCTTACGAAGTACAACAAATAATATTCCCTACCTTAAAGAGTCAATATCGAAAAGTGAAGTAAGAAAATACTTTTCTTCTTTCTCTATATAGTTTCTCTCTAGTAGTTTCAAAGAATTCGTAAGAAATAATGAAGGAAACGAGCTTTCTATTTATAGAAAACCGAGGGTGGCTTTTGGTCTTAACGGCGGGTCAAAACGACTTTCGTAATATCAAGAGACAACTACTATTCATGGAAGGGGTAATTAACCTCGAACAATCAAGAGGCGCTTAACTCTCGTAATATCAAGGACAACTACTATTTCATGGGGTAATTACTTATCGACGGGTAATTACTATCGACGAAGGTAATTACTATCAAGAAGGTAATTACTATCGACGAAGGTAATTACTATCGACGGTTGTAATTACTATTCACAAAGGTAATTACTATTCACAAAGGTAATTACTATAAAAAGGTACTATCGACGAAGGTAATTACTATTCACAAAGGTAATTACTATATCACAAAGGTAATTACTATCTATTTAAGGACTCTACTCTTGATGATGATATATATGGCCCCCATAAAAATAATCAAACTTACCACAAACGCCTCATAATGTACTTTTATATACATCAAGGATCAAATAAATATTACCACAAATCATTTTATTTTTAATCAACACATATTTAATCTTTCAACAATTATTAATCATTTATAACTTGTCGCCTCAATTAATAATTTAATACTATAACATATTATATGTATGATAATCGCGACAATAATCAATCAATAATATAAGAGATATGATGCAAAGAATTATCGTAGTAATAATCGAGCATAAATGAGTGACTTCTCACGTAAGATCAATAATCAATATCGTGCTACTATACAACTACGCCAGACATCGCATTTTTACTACCGGTAGTTCAACAAGCTTTTTTTAAATACCTCCGCCATATTTTTATAGAAAATAATTTTGTCGCTTTCTAACTACGACAATACTTCCGCTGTGGGGTCCACTAATGATCGAGCCGTCGCATTTAATATTCCCCGACAAAAAAGAATATTCCCCACCAAACGTAATATTTTATAACAACTTGCTTACTTTGCAAAATTTATAAATATTACCCACAACTATAACATTATATCAAATTTATTCCATAATATTCAAAAATAATATTTATAAAAAAAATTCATCTTTATTTATAAAACTCCTCATCATCTTCCGGCATAGGTTAAACAATTGTGATTGAAAATTTCAATGACACTAGAACTCCCCCTCCTTCTAGCGCCCAATGTTAACGCCAATATCTTCGCCACGCCCCAATCACGTAAGACGCCTCTAATCCTCGCAGACAAGAAACACCAGAACACCACAAGCTCGACGGTTCGGCTCACGGGGATAGCTTTCAAAGCGAGAGTCGATATCGTGTTCACAAGGTTAACAATGGATGATGTAATGTCTAGTGTATCGAGAGAGATAATAATTCTCTATTATGTGTATGTGATTATGAATTAGATTGTGTATGAGAACGCACTTCTTGTGAAGACTTCCTCATAAGCTTATACTCTTTTGCTCGGATTATCGCAAGCACCCACTACTACCCCGACACACCCCTCGATCCGATGGGTTCACCGACTACATGTAGTCTATCCACCGCTTTTGGTCATCGCTTTACTACCGCCACGTAAGTTATGATCCCATCCACATTAATGCATGGCAGGTGCTCTAGTCAACCGTCATGTTTTTTCATCATTACAAGTCAAAGTAATAGATATTAAAATGTCTAAGGGGTCGATCCACTGAACCGACCCGGTCTTATAGGTTAAAATGGAAATAATATGGTAATTGGGATCAATGACTTTCACAGTTCAATAATAAAGGCCAAATGAATTAATTAAATGAGTAAGCCCAATTTACCAGGTCCAAAGAGAGAAAATATCATGATCTAACAGATTGCATAACAGATTTAGAGAATATGCATGGATGGATGGCGGGAAATTAACATGCATGGGGGTTGGGTTCTCTATTTATAAATTTTTTCTGTTGACCGGTACGTACGTAATCCCACTTTATGTTGAGCTTAATTCACAGACTCCTTTTTATAAACTTGAAGCATTTGGATATATTAGACGGACGGTCCCACTCCCCAGCTATAATATTAAAATTTAACATATTATTATTAATAAAAAAGAAGTTTTTTTTGTATAATTGAGGAAATAGTAAAAAATAATTTTTATTTAGGTTGTAATTTTTTAAAATAAGTTTACTAAATAGATATGAGTACTTTTTCTATAATAAAAGTTTAAATTGGAATTTTTTGTTGCTATTTCTTATTGGACTAGAATTAGTAAGTGGGCCTTGCTTTGCATCTTCAGCCCGCCAATGCTTAGCTCCTGCTCAATAGAAGATGCTATTGGACCACTTTTGTTGTCTTATGTCGCTAGCACGGTTGAGCCTAGAAGCTACTTGTTTATTTTCATGAAGTGAAAACTTTATAGTAAATTCACTTCATGTCCAATACAGTGCTGACACATAAGCGTGCGTGTTAGTATTATATTGAGTATGAAATGAACTTACCATGAAGTTCACTCTTTGCTAACCGGATTCGAAATACATTGTGTAATATATTGAACAGAATTCATTTGTTCCAAAAAGGAAAAAAAAAAGTGGGTCGTTTATGCTTATGATGTAAGCTCTTTATAGGCAGTACGTATATGCTCATCTTAGAAAAGTTGAGTCTAAATTATTAAAAATGATATGTAAAAGCAAAAGTAATATACTCCATCCATCCATCCTCCATAGAACTCCTAGTGGGGCTGGGCCGGGGAGTTGTAGATGTAGCAGATATTGATCATTTATTTAGAAATAATTGAGATATATGGAAAGATGTGCTTTAGGTGCACGCAATCATTTAAATCCGAAAAGAATTAGGGAACTAATTATTAGTATTATGATCAATTAATTCATATTCATGGTCAAACTCAAGAAACATCAATTATTTTTCTTTTCATTTATTGTACTAGTTTATAATTTTTTTCTAATAGCAACCCTAGCCTGTGAACTGAATATTGATTGGAGGAGACCAATGCAACATAACAGTTGATCAAACTGATCCATCAAATCATAACAATCCCTAAAGATGCCATTAAACCCCCTTGGTTCTCTGAAAATAACAAAATAAAAATACTGATTCTTGACCAACTTGTGTTCCTTAGCTTTCTTTTCTTGATTTGATTCACCTTATCAATAATGAAGAATGCTATGAAAACTGTGTGGACCATGCAGCAGCAGCAGCAGCAGCAGCCTAGTGTTACAAGTCAGATATACAAAACAACAAAATCAATTTTAACTTCTCTCTCCTCTCTTGAATTACTATAAAGGAGTAGGCTTTTTAGCTGATTCTAAAACCACTGCCACAAGCAACCTTGGTCTCCCTGCCCATGGCAGGTTGACCATTACTAGTACTTACTCTAATTATATTTACTCTAACATATATATATATATATATATATATATATATATATATATGCACCAGTCAAGTAGTCGTACTATACTACTCTCTATGTATGTTGTCCTGTGTGTTTGTTGCCCAATGCATGTGGTACACTTTTTTCTGTCTCTCACCCAACTTACACTGCAATCAGCCTGCCAATTTTATAACTAGTGTATCACCTTCTTCTTTTAGAATATCTCCACTCTTGTGAGTATTTATGATGCTCTGTCCATTTGTTTGCTTTAATTAACCTTGTTCTTGCAACTTATACATAATCAGGCTTATGTCTACTGCATGCAAGGTAAAAATGATGCAAAATTTGTTTTATAATGGAGAAGAATATTATATATATATATATATATATATATATATATATATATATATATACACACACATTAGTCGTACTCTACTACTCCGTATTCAAATGTTTTTGGGTGGTTGATTTTTATAGTATTGGCTGTCTCCCCACATCATGGTTCTATTGACTGGCATTAGGAATCTCATTCTCAAATAGAGGGAGGTTGCAACATCCAGATTCCAGGTCTAGAAATTTGAAGAAGAAAAATTGCCCCTTGTTCTTTGTGCCAAACACTGCCATTTGCCACTCTTTAGGACAAGACATATTAATGTGCCATTCATATATATTATAGAGTAATCATTTATTAAGCTCTTAAAAAATCAAGGGATAAGAAAGGAGGGAGTGGGGCGGGGGGCACTAGGAAACTATATGAAGGAATCTTTTCTTTATTTATCATTTTTAAAATATATTTATGGCTCAGCCAATTATTAGATATATAGAACTGTATACAAAAGTCAAAAAGATTCGGAAGCAATTTAGTAAAGGGGGAATTTAGTTCTTTCTTCTTTCATGGAGAGAGTCGGATACAAATGCCCACACCAAACCTATCCCCAACCCCATGTGCATATCTTCTTCTTCTTCTACAGGGGAGAATCTCTTTTCCCACAAAATTCTGAGTTCCATCTCCTTTGTTTAGATGCCTCACTTTTATCTATCTTTGCATCATCTTTTCCTCTCTCTCAAAAATCATTCATCTTTCGGTAAAAAAAAAAAATATGCACATCTATCCGAATTAATTAACTAATTTATATGCTATTATTAGCCTATTAGTTAGGAGTGTATGGAAGCATTTGTCATAGTAAATCACTTTGCAGAAACATTCAATCTTTAATAATTTTTAGACAAAATAACAACTTGAATCGAGAACTCGATTGAAACAATCAAAACTAAATGTAAATGGTATAGAGAGGAGAGACTAGAGAGGAGTTCATCATCAAGAAACTTCATTTTGATATTTTTTTTTTTAATTTTCCCATATTGCATAACATAAAAAATTAAACTCTCAAACAGAACAATGGAAGAAGAGGGTATTGAACTATAGATTAATTTTCTCTAAAACAAGAAAAATGAGGAGCAAAACTAATGTTGCTGCTGCATGCCTCCTCCTGATCTAACAATTCATTACTAAGAGAGATATTATCAGGGATTCCACTTGAACATGTTGGGGGAAGGGGGCAGAGGAGGAGGGCCAAACTCAGTGCTGTCCAAAATTATGAAATCCATCACGCTTTCATTGTTGGCCTTAATCACCTTCTTTTCCGAATTCCTAGTAGTTTTGCTGCTGCTCCTCCCCCCATGATTCTTGGATTTTCTTCTCCTTTGATAAATGCTACAGACAACCCAATTTTCCAATTCCTACACAAATAAATAAAAAGTCTGTAAATTTCATGAATATATAAATTTCAAGACATAGTACGTACGTAGTTATGTATACCTACCTGATCGTCATGAGTAGAATTATGGGTAGTAGTTTGAGAGGGGAGAAGGCGGTATTCATGCATGATCCATGGAGTCTTTACTCCATGGGGAGGCTTTCCATGGTAGAAAATAAAGGATTTCTTAATTCCAACAAGAGGGGTTGATAATCCAGGAGCTACAATATGAATGGTTTTTTCTTTACCAATAGCAGCCTTCCAGTACCCAGAACCATCACAGGTGGTGATTCTGATTCTTCTTCTGCTGCTGCTGCGGTTTTTCATATAAGAATCCCATTTTCTTTGGCAGAAGAAATGCCTCCTCTCTTTCGGATCACCTTCACCATGCACAAAACAGGACACATAAATTAATTTTACTTGATAAATTAATCAGATATACATTTTCATTCATTTTGCGAAGTTTCATTCTAATATATGCATGCATACCTGGCAAGTGAGAGGGATGAGAATGGAAAAGAACATGATGAGGAAGGACAGGAATGACAGAGGCAGGGAATGGAGAAGACAAAACTTTGGGTTTGAGGTAGTGAAGGAGGAGCTCTTCATCGGTCGGACGGAATCGAAATCCAATTGGGAGTTGGATTTGAACACCCACACCTCCTCCATTGCCATTGACACAGTTTTGCTCCATGATTTTTCAAAAAAGAAAAGAAAAGAGGGCAAACTTTGGGCTTTGGCTTTGGTTTTTTGTCTCAAAAACTTTAGGCTTGACTCAGAGGACCCAAATAGTAATTATATATGCCATTTCTCTTGGAGCAAACCATTCCCTTCATGTTGGTGGTTGTAATATATACTTAAGGAGGGAGGGAGGGAGGAGGGAGGGAGGGAGTTGTGAACGTTTGCTTTGTGTTTATTTTAGGGATATGAGGATATATAATAGTTGTAGTAGTGGGACAGAAGAGGAAGAGATGTGTAGTACTAAAATACAAGTCATATTTTGACTACTCGGAAATAATACTACTGCCTTTTTACTTTGACAACCCGACCCTTTCTTTTCTTTTATTTTCTTCTAACTAACAGACGTGTGACGAACCAAGTTCAAAACTCGTTGTGCCCGGTCAAGAAGCATACGCTGCTATGTCCTGCTTATTTTTTGTCACATGCCTTATATTTTTTTCAACGCGTACATATATATGTATAGAGTAATAATTAAACCCTTAATTCCCCACGTTCTAAATTCTCTTAGAAACAAAATAGTACTCACCCCAATAATTAAGAATATCAGTTTTGAGGATTAAAATGTGATAGATTAAAGGTATAGTTATTCATGTTAACTTCTCCATGTAAAGGTGCATAATTATCGTTGAACCCATTTAGTCTTGAAACTTTATTTTAGTTCTTAGATGTTCTTGATATTATAATACGTAATTCAATTAGGTTCTTTCTGTTAAAAAAATTTAGACAAAATCACCACAAATGCTAAAAATTGTATGAAGAATACCAAATTCTTGAGCAACCTCTGTCGTCCAGCCCAAAAATATATCGACAATGACGACGAGCGGCGGAGCACTACTACGGACAAGGTCCGAGATGAGATTTCGAGCGAGTTTGAATGCTATCGGTGTTTTCGATTTTCGGAGGTTGCGATTGGAGCTGTTGATGAAGATTTCTAAAAGGCCAATGGAAGAGTTTAAATGGAGTGATTGTTTGCTATTTTTTATGTTTAGAGGGGTGTTTACAAATGTTATGTGGTAACCATTTCTTTTAATTTGGATAACCAAGGCTAAGAAGGTGGGGATTATGTGACCTTCTGCCATGTATGGGAATATCACAATGTTTTTCTTTCATTTTTTGTTGTTTTTGCTCAAGAAAGTGATGCAATGGAGGAAAAAGAAGGGGGAGACTAGAGGCCGAATATGGTGTGGTCTGTATGTTTTAAAATTTAAATATGAATTGGACAAGACTAGAATGATTTTAACACGTCAACAAATCTGGCCACATTAGAGAGGTTCTAACACCTGTTTGTCTGGTTGAATTTTTTTTTAACAAAAAGGTCTAGTTTAATTTGACGCTCTAAAATTCCAGATACATCATCCATCTCGAAATGCCAGACATACTACGTAGTACGTAATTCAAATACAACTTAATAATACAATTGTCGTGCATAATACGACAAAACATAAACCATGTGAGTTTGAATACAAATATTGTCTACTTAGAAAGTATAAAAACTCAAAAGGAGTCCTCATTATAATTATTATCACACTATTTCACGTATAATAGTAAGGACTACTAATGCACCATCTAGGACCATCACTCTGTTCCCCGACTAGTCCCAACTACGCTCTCATTTCCGAAGAGAGAATAGTGAAAGAAAGGGTGCTCAACAGCAAATTTCGAAAAAAATATTATGACTAAGATATTACGTAATAATTTATCGTTAGCTTCAACAAAGGTTAAACCGATAAAATATAATAACTATCAAGTTTAACTGCAAATAGAATAAGCAATCCATTAGAAGAGTCAAGTAGGAATAAAATCTACTATCTTCTATGATTTAAAAGGTTTTTCATCACTTTTATCGATGGGACTCAAACAATAAATAATCCACATTATCGAATCACCTTCATCTACTACGGCTTAAGGATATTCTTTAGTATCACGACCACGAATTATCCATGCACTACATTAAAGATAATCATGTTTTCATCAACGATCCTCGATCACGCCATAAAAACAATTCATCTTTGACTACTACCAAAGAGAATCCATAGCTATAATCATACCAAAACTCGTCCATCAATGCACTACGGGCCAATGAGGACTTTTTCCACATCATTTGTAACATTACAGTCATGATTATACCAAATAATCCCTGGTCATAATCATATCAAGTCCATTTATGCACTACAGGCCACGGATGACTTTCAACAAAATATAAACATGAGGATGATGACAATGATATAAGAATTCAATAAAACAAGTTCAAGAATTAATTTATATAGGAATTGATAACGTCCAAATTGTCAACATGATACTGCTTTGTAGAGTAAAATTCAAGAATGCTTTCAAGAATATTTTCATGAAAAGATCTTTGGATGAAGCGTAAATATCGAGGATATTCCACTAATTTCATGGAGTATAAGTCAAAGTTTTAACCAACCGAGTATAATAAAGAATGGAATAACAAAAGAAATCACCACGCATGCGATAGATAAGACATGTGCAAAAGTTATTCCAACAGAATAATAAATAACGGAACCAGTCCCGCGTAAAAACGCATTGACGGAGATATTCCAATGTAATAATAAATATCGGAACTGTGTCCCAAGAAACGCATGCGATGTGATATTCCAATAAAATAATAAATCTTTGGAACGGTCCGCACAAAAACGCATGAATGGATATATTATTGACGAATAATAAATAATGAAATCATGTAAGAATTTCACCAAGTATAGGTAGCAGTGTATACGAAGTTATTCCAACGTAATAATAAAGAATGGAATAATGTAAGTTCTCTTCATAATAAAAAGAAAGAATACCCTTACTAGTGACAACAAATAGTATCCCCTACCTTAAGAAGAAGAGTACTGGATATATGAGTAGTGAAGTAGCGAGATATTTTTTTCTTTCTCTCTATAGTTTATCTCTATAGAGTTTCAAATTGAATTCGTAAGAAATAATGAAGGAATGAGCTTATTTATAGAAAAATGACCTGCGTAAGAATTAACTCATGAACGGTCCGTATTGATTTACTTTAATTTGACGGTCCATATTTAAAGCAAACTCTTTTAAATAAAATATAATATATTCTATTTATAATCTAATAAAACGAATAACTTTATAAAAGATTTTACTATCTGCAAACACTATGCACGCACTATACAAATACTATGCATAATAAAATATAATATATTCTAATTATTGTCTAATAAGATGATAACTTTATAAAAGTATTTTGTTTTATATAAAAGATTTTACTATGTAAAATACTACGCAGTACTTATGTAACACTATGCATAATAGAATATAATATATTCTATTTATAGAATAACTTTAGAAAAGTATTACATTTTATTACATTAATAATACCAATAAAACAAAACCGAGTGACTTATCACGTAAGCATCAATAATCAATCATAGCGTGTCTTCTTATGCAACCATGTGTATTATTCGCACTTTTTAACACCGGTGTTTCAACAGATTAACTATAAAATTTCCGCCGTTATTTTCATAAAGTATTTTTGTCATTTTCTCGATCCGACAATAATTTCAAGTTATGGGGTCCACTTAATGATTGTCTGAAAAATGCTTTAATATTCTCCGACAAAAAGAATATTTCCCACCAATCGAATATTATACAACAACTTGCATACTTTTCAAAATTTATAAATACTACCCACAACTATAATACTATCTCAAATCCACACCATAATATTCAAAAAAATATTTCGAGAAAATTAAATCTTTATTCATAAAATCTGGGGTCTCACATGAGCTACGTTTTATAATATTAGGGGCATCCAGTGATAAAAAATATTTCGAGGCCTAAATGAGCCGAACCGTAAACATCAAAGTTCCCCTTTGTTCCTTTTCCAGTCCCTCCTTTCTCAGATTTTTCGTTATGTCTTTAGAATTGACGGACTTGAATTCCATCCATTACACATTCCTCCAATTATAGTCAAATACATCATATTCTTATAGTTGTGGATAATATAATTGAAATCAACATCGACCAACAAATTCAGAATTAATTAACAAATAATACTTGTTCCGTTCCAAATCAGGGCAAAGGTCAAAAAATGCCCCTGATGTTTACCTTGATATCCCACTTGCACCTTATACTATTTTTTTCTTCCAAAAGTACCCTTAACATTACAAATTTAAGGTCAATTGTGCCCCTCCCATTAAAAAAAATCCAGCTAGACAAATGGACGTGCTAGACGATTGACACGTGGCAAAAATAAACTATTTTATTCTTTTCTCTTCTATCTCTTTTCTCTTCCTTTCTTCTCCGTCTTTTCTCTTCCTTCCTATGTTCTAAAGTAACAAAACATATTTGGGTATTTTAATCCCTCATGGGCAGCAGAGATCACTTTGTCTCACAATATTCCGGCAGTTTATTTCCAAACCTCGGCAGCAGCAACCTCTTCCATGGCCCTACATGCTTTCAAAAACCCAGGTGAAAAATACCCATTTCCAAATTTTTATGATAACAGTAATATTACCCCTGAATGAAGCTATTGCATGATTTTGTCGCTCGTTTCAAACGAGCTTGTGACATTATTTGGATTACGAGTTTTAGAGAACTAGAAGGGAAATATATTGATTTTCTTTCCACTTTATCTAAGAAAACTTTGGTTCCTGTTGGTCCACTCGTTCATGATCCTACGGGACATGATGAAGATCCAAAAACAGGGCATCTTATAAACTGGCTTGACAAAAGGGCTGAATCTACAATGGTGTTTGTCTGCTTTGGGAGTGAGTATTTTCACTCTACTGGGCTAGAGATTGGTATGGTTAATTTCATATTGGCTGTGAGAATTCTTGAAGGAGAAAAAAAGGGGTTTTACCAGAGGGGTTTGTTCAAAGGGTAGGAGACAGAGGATTGGTTGTGGAGGGGTGGGCTCCACGTGTGACGCCCCCAAAATTAGGTATACATCACCCATCTTGGGTCGGCAGATACATGGTACAGAATTCAAATACAACTTACTAATATAACTAAATGCTATAATACGATTAAAACATAAACCTGTGAGTTTGAATACAAATATTATCTACTAGAGATTATACAAACTCAAAAGGAGTCCTCATTACAATTATTATCACACTATTTCACGTAATAGTGAGGACTACTAATGCTATCCTCTCGGACCATCACTCTCGCTTCCCCACTCTCGTCCCATTTATATTCTCATTTCACGAAGAGAACCGTGAAAGGAAGGGTGAGCTCAACTAGCCCAAAGAAGAAATATTATGACTAAGATAATGCGTAATAAATTATCATTAGTCTCCAACAATGTTAAACTGATAAAATATAATTGACATCACGTTTAACTGCAATGAAACAAGCAATCCAATAAAAGAGTCAAGTAGAAAATAAAATCTACTATCTTTTATGATTAAAAGGTTTTTTCATCATCATATCGCCGAGACTCGACTTAATAAATATTCCACATCATCGAATCACCCCTCGCACTACTAGCAAGGATATTCTTTAGTGTCACGACCACAAGTATCTATATGCACTACGGGCCAAGAATATTTGTGTATTCATTAATGGTCATGATCATGCCAACAACTGTCCATCAATGCACTACGCAGCCAATGATGACTTTTACCACATCACTTGTAACATTACGGCCATGATTACAATCAATAATCCTCGGTCATAATCATACCAAGTCCATCTATGCACTACAAAGCCCACGATGACTTTCAACAAAATATAAACATGAGGATGATGACACTGATATAAGAATTCAATAAAACAAGTTCAAGAATTATTTTATCCAGGAATTATTAAAGTCCAAATTGTCAACATGATCTTTGTTTTGTAGAGTAAAATTCAAGAATGATCAGAAGAATATTTCCATGAAAAGATCTTTGGATGAAGCGCAAATATCAAGGATATTCTACTAATTTCATGGATTATAGAAGTTAAAAATTTAACCAACCGAGTATAATAAAGAATGGAATAACAAAAGAAATCACCACGTGCATGCGGTGCCATTATAGATAAAGTTATTCCAACAGAATAATATTAATCGGAACTAGGTCAAAGTAAATTTAGCATCGACGGATGTTCCAACAGAATAATAAAGAATGGAATAACAACAAATCACTATGACGCGGTGATTGCCATGAATGAGTTATTCCAATGTAATACTAATAAGGATTTTAATCGGTCCCATGAAATTCGCATGCATGCAGATATATTCCAAATGTAATAATAATAAAGAGGCGGAACCGTGTTTTGGCGTAAACGCATGCACGTAATATTTCAACGTAATAATAAAGATTTTAAATCGGTCCGCCAGAAAACGCATGCATGTGGATATTCCAATGTAAATAATAAAGACTTTTAATAATAGAAGAATGTCACCAAGTATAGGGTAGCAGGTATACAGGTTATTCCAACAAAATAATAAAGAATAGAATAACATAAGTTCTCTTCATGAATACAAAAGAATAACACCCTTTACTGAGTATAACAAATAATATTCCTTACCTTAAGAAGGAGAGTCTTTGGATATATAAGTAGTGAAGTAGCGAGAATTTTTCTTCTTTCTCTATAGTTTATCTCTCTAGAGTTTCAAAGAATTCGTAAGAAAATAATGAATGAATGAGCTTCTATTTATAGAAAAAATGGAATGCATAAGAACTAACTCTCATGAGCAGTCGAGATTGATTTACTTTTAATCGACGGTCCATATTTAAAGCAAAATCTTTTAAATAAAATATAATATATTCTATTTATAATCTAATAAAACGAATAACTTTATAAAAGATTTTACTATGCAAACACTATGCGAATCACTATGCAAAAACACTATGCATAATAAAATATAATATATTCTAATTATTGTCTAATAAAATGTATAATTTTAAAAAGTATTCATTTTTATATAAAAAATTTTACTATGCAAAATACTATATGAGACACTATGCATAATAGAATATAATATATTCTATTTATAGAATAACTTTATAAAAGTATTCTGCTTTATATAAAAGATTTTCTCAGATATTACATTAATAATACCAACAAAAGCCGAGTGATTTATCACGTAAGCATCAATAATCAATACCGTGTGCTACTACGCAACCACGCGTAGATATCGTATTTTTTAACACCGGTGTTTCAACAGATTAACGGTAAAACTTCCGCCGTTATTTTAATAAAGTATTTTTGTCGCTTTCTCGATCCGAATAATAATTCCGCCAGGGTCCACCAATGATTGTGCCGTTGACCTCGTTAAAACGAATATTCTCAAACCAATTGAATATTATATAAGAACTTGCGTATTTTGCAAAATTTATAAATATTACCCATAACTATTTTATCAATTTCACTCCATAATATTCAAAATAATATTTATAGAAAATTCATCTTTATTCAAAATGTTGGGGTTTACAATCTCCCTTCTTATGAAATTTCTCCCGAAATTAGGGTGCGTGACTATATATCAAGAGGTAAGGATACCTTGATTTCATTTCAGACTCTAACTCCCAAGTCATTTACTCAACATCGTGGTTTCTCCATAAAACTTTGACTTGAGGTATAACCTTGGTGCGTAGAATATGTTCCTTTTTACCCAAGATTTGAACAGGAACCTCTTCATACGTCAAATCTTCCGCTATTTCGTCCGGTTCCAACTCAATAATGTGGTTCGGGTCTTCCACATATTTACTTAACATGGATATATGAAAAACGTTATGAAAACGAGACATATTTGGCGGTAAAGCGAGTCTATAGTGTAACGACCCCAAAATAGGTCCATTCCATCCAACCCATTCTGAGTCATCAATACATGGTACAGAAAAACAACTACAACTTTATTACAACAATTGTCGTGCAAAATACAACAACACATATCTTTGTGAGTTTGGATACAAATATATACCAACCAGTAAGACGTCACAATGACACCTTACATAAAGGTATAGTCAAAAAACTGCTTTTAGAAATTAGAATCTTTGGGAAGTGCTCAAGAAACCTTCGTATATGGGAGGCCATGCTTTTAGGGTATGGTAGATATCATATGGCCACGTAATTATCCTTGGTCAATTTAATAGACCCCAAAGAAAAAAACAAGAAGATTACTATCGTATTCTTCCCAATGGTGAGTCTTCTCTTGACATATCATTATCTCCACTGTCTCTAATTGGGTATTATACTCCAAACAAACACCAAGATTATATAAGTAGTGCTTGTAAATATACTCAAAGCAGTGGATGAAACCAACCATGTCTTATGATAACACAAGTTTGTATGTCATTAGACATCCCATATGATAGTGACAAAACACCCTTCCGAAGTTGGGTTTGCCTCACCCTATTTAATTCACCAAAAATAACTATTAAATGATGTATAAAATACAACACACTAAAGCCCTCAATAAAATTATTTTCATACTTTTAGGAGAACCTCAACAACTATAGACCACCGCTCTATTCCCTTGTTATTCCTTTCCAACCCAAATTTTACACTTTTATTACACCGAAAGGAATTGTGAAACAAAAGGGTGAGCACAACTAGCTCAAAGAAAGAATATTATGACTAAAGATAAATAACTTATCAATAGTCTTCATCAAGAATGAATCGTAGATTTAGAACATATGGTAGATGATAAAACTTTTCAACCATAGTTAGCAGCCGGAATGAAGCAATCCATTAGAAGAGTCAAATAGACCATAAAATCTATTATCTTCTCCATGTTAAAAATCCACCAACAATGTTTTATCCTCAGAACATCAATCAACAATTCCCCGTCGCCCACAATCATGTGTATAACTCATAATCGTAATTGTAGTTCTAAATTACTTTCCTCATCCAGGGCGAAGATAATTTTCATCACCGCCTTTTACCTCAAACATCAAATATCATGGTTATACCAAATCACAGCCTCTGCTCATAATCATACTAATAAATTCATCTTTTTGCACTACGGGTCAAAGATATTCATCAACAGCCCATCTTTACACTTACAAAGCAAAAGATATTCAACAACAGTCATCTTTGCATTACGAGCCAAAGATATTCATCAATAATTCATTACAAAGCTAAAGATATTCAACAACGGTCATCTTTGCATTACGAGCAAAAGATATTCATCAATAATTCATCTTTGCACTGAAAAGCAAAGATATTCAATACAGTCATCTTTGCATTACGAGCCAAAGATATTCATCAATAATTCATCTTTGCACTACAAAGCAAAAGATATTCAACAAAAGTCATCTTTGCATTCATGAGCCAAAGATATTCATCAATAATTCATCTTTGCACTACAAGCTTAAAGATATTCAACAACAAAAGTCATCTTTGCACAACGAGCCAAAGATATTTATATATCAAAGAAATACATAATCATTTCGAAGTTATATAACAATAATTATAACCATGTTGATCAATCCACCTTGCACTTAAGCTAAAAATATTCAATTGTAAATTCAATGGTCATGATCATACTAATCAACAATTCAACTTTTGCACTTCTCGGCCAAAGAGAACCTATGGTCACGATCATACCAATAATCTACCCATCTTTACACTCAAGTCAAAGAGAAATATCATCATTAGGGTTATAAGAATGTTATATAAAAACAATATAATCAAAATATGGTTTTAATTTCAAGAGTAAGATTCATAAATCAACGATAATTTGGTCAGAGAAGAAACCAATTTGTTGTGAATAGTACCCGTATTCGTGATATAGTCCGTGATACGCGCATAAGAACCGACACGAAAAGATAAAGTTTCATAATAAAATTCATATCCATATTTATAACACCTTAATCTAAATGTTATAAATCACTTAGAAATCTCATAATCTAATATTATTAATATTATAATAATATTTTAATCATTTCTCAAACTTATAAATAATTTAATCCAATTATTTACACTTTAATAATTAATGCATTTAATCATCTAAAAATGCCAAACTCATAAGATTTTATCATCATTAACCAAAACCCTCATAAAAATCTGCATATATCGCATATATGATTCTCAAGCCAATAAATCATATTTTTCCAATTTTCTTACTTCACATAACATATTTAATTCATTTACTCATAACTAGAACATTTTCATGAAAAATACCAAATCAGTTCTAAAAATATTTCTTTTAGGGATTTAGCATAAAATAGTCCCATATTGAACATATATTTTCTCTAAAATTTTAAAATTCATTTACTATTTTTCATATGGCCAAAACCACCTAATATTTAAACATTTATCATAAATTGTACTTTTTATCCAAAATTTCAAATTCACAGTAAAGTACAATCGATATTATATAGATGTACTCTCAATAAAATTTCATCAATTTTGGAGTTAACCGCAAGGAGTTATAAATAGTTACTTTTAAAATAGTCTTTTCTCATAAAATCCATAACTCCTAATCTATACGTCCAAAAATACCTCAAAATAATCATAGTGGTGTAAAATTCAAGAATGATCAAAACATGGATACAATCAAAGCTAGTATCCGAATAGATATTTTGGACGAAAAAGAAGAAATTTTATTTTTCGAATGAATAGTCAGATATCGTGAATAGTCAGAGTATCGTGAATAAGTAACTCACACACCAAAGATAGAAATTCCACAAAAACATCTTCACGCTTCATGAATAGTACTCGTGAATAGTAACTCGTGAATAAGAACTCATGAATAAGAACTCGTGAATAAGAACTCATGAATAAGAACCCCGACGTGAAAAAGTTCCAAATTTGATAAAAACTTCAGATCAACATTTCAAAGATAATGATATTGAAGAAATAATATCATTACGAAAAAAAAAAATATCCCTTACTATCCCTTACCTCAAAAGAAAGAAAGACTTCGACGGGATATCTGGATATGATGTTTGAAGAAACTTGCAATCGATGAATATCAACTCAATAATCTAGAGAGGAAAGAGAGAAAACTTTGTTTCGGTGTGATTTTCAATTCTAACTTAGCCCTCTATTTATAGGAAAATGTTAGCCGTACCAAGCGAGACTTGACTTCTTTACGATGGCTTTACTCGCTACTATTCCACCCACCAAAAATCAGCCATCTTCCCCAACAACCAAGAGTGGGGCCCACTCAATTCTAGAATTTTCCACCAAAACCTAATTTCCGAATCAGGTCACCTCTTAAAATTCATAACAAATTATACGCTCATTTTTAATTCGTTCAAAATTTGTGAACATATACTCAACTTATATACGTATAACATATCCAAAAATCCCAACGATCCAACACGATTAAAAATTATAACTCACATAATAAAGTCAGTAAGAACAATTGATTTGATCTTTTAATACCTCCAATCAGACAAAATACCGATAAAATACCTCAACATTAATTCCTTCATTTATAACCACATAAATAAATCCATCATTTATATCCACATCAAATAAATATTTCATTGTCATATAAATCAATAATTAATTATTCATAAATAACATTATAGAATCACAATAATGACAACCAGTGCGGTTCAGGAAAGAGGGCTTTCAATAAGAATTTCTCCTTCTTGCGCAATTAGGTGACCAAACCTCTCCTCGATGTAACTTTCTAGACATTGCCAATAATGCTATCTAATAATATTATTCAAATAATATGAATTATTGATCCGATAATGGAGATCTCAGTGCGTTGACAATTATTGAACAACAATAATATAAAATATCAACGCATCAATTATTGAATCAATAAAATAAAATATTGAGCGAGTAATTACTGTAATAATTATTGAGTAGTGCCTTCACGTAAGAATCAATAATTCAAAATACTTGTGTAATCCGCAAAGCGTGTCTTCTTTATGCAACAACGCGACATTACTTTATTTTACCAACCGGGTATTCCAACAAAGTTAATTGTGAACGATTACGTCGTTATTTATAAAAACTTAATTTAGTCGTTTTCTTCATCCGCGCTTATTACATTATGGGGCCCATAAATGGTCATGCTGCTGCAAATAAATTTAATATTCCCCTGACGAAAAGAATATTCCGCGACCAAACGAATATTCCCCGAAACAACAATGAATATTTTATAACCACTTGTATTTTTTGAAAAAAATTCATATATCACCTTTAAACTTTAACCTTTTATCAATTTAACCATTTACTAAATAGGAAAATTGAATACTTTTATTTCATAAAATTCGGTCTTACTACATATAGGCCACGCAGTTCCTACTCGATCAAGGATTAAAATGGTAGATGAATCGAGGATTGAGCTTTCCTCTCTTCCAAATCTCGTAACACCTTTCCATGTAGCAGACACGTAACAACACATGATCTCCTATATCGAATTCCACGTCCTTTCGATGAAGATCAAAGATAACTCTTTTGTCGATCTTGTGAGATTTTTATACGTTAGGATAATTTGAATCTTTTCCATAGTCATACATACCAACTCTGGTCCCAACAACGTTGCTTTCACCCACCTCGTCCCAAAGATACCGGAGAATCGACACTTTTTCCATACAATGCTTGAATGGAGCCATGCCAATACTTGCTTGATAACTATTGTTGTAGGAAAACTCCACCAATGGTAAGAACTTGTCCCAACTTCCCTTGAAATCAAGGACACGAGTCTTAATAGATCTTGAAGAGTTTGAATAGTCCTCTCCATTTGTCCGTCCGTCTGAGGATGATATGCCGAAACTAAATCGTGAAATCTGCGCCCATAGCTTTTTGCAAACTAACCCAAAATCGCGAAGTGAATCTTGGGTCTCGATCGAAACTATGGATACTGGGCATTCCATGCAATCTTAAAACCTCATTTATGTCATACATACGAAGCAAGACGTTCAAGTGTATAAGTTTCTCGTATCGGTAAGAAATGAGCAGACTTGGTCAATCTATCAACAATGACCTAAATCGCATCAATGCCTTAAAAAACATTGGGAAGACCAGTAATGAAATCTATGGTAATGTGCTCCCACTTCCATTCTGGAATTTTAAGTGGTTGCAATGGACCTTTTGGTACTGATCTTGATGTCTGTCTCGACTCGTTGACACGTTAGACACCTTAAGATAAACAAATATTATCTCTCTTTCATATTGCCCCACCAAAATGTATGTCGAAGATCATGATACATTTGGTACTCCCGAGATGGATTAAAAGCGGTGTGTTGTGCGCCTCCATCATGATTTTATCTTATTAGTTCCCGAGAGGGCACAATAGATCTAAAAAGGGGGGTTGAATAGATCCTTTTATTTCAAATACTTTTACGGTTTATGATGTATTGTTCATATTAGAGTATATGACAAACATAAGAATCTTTTCAAGCACAAATGGAATAAGTAAAAGATTCCCTTCTTTGATATATTCATAATTATAATGTCTGATGATCATTGGGTTAGTTTAGTTGTGGCAGCTTAAAATATACATAGCAGATTATAGCGATTATAGACATAATGTAAATGACATAATGTAAAAGACACAAGAGGTTTTAAGTGGTTCGAGACTCAAGCTCTAATACACTCTTCTTCTCGCTTTCAACTAGCGAGGATTTCCCTTGGGAAGGGCAACACCACGAATCTCTACGATTCCTTTAAGGCCGGTGACCTTGGGACTTGATTCACTAAGAACTCTTCAAAGCCGTGAACTTGGGACTCTTCTAGTTCCCTAGAACTCTTCAAGCCAAAGAGCTTGGAACTTCGTTTAGTCCTCCGGACAAGGACCCTTTCGCTTCTGCTTTGTTTAGTCCCTCCTGGACAAGGACCCTTTGGCCTCGCTTCATTTAGTCCCTCCGACAAAGGACCCCTCAGGCCTCAGCTTCGTTGAGTTATTTGTTTGTTGTTGTTGGAGTCGGTCTTTGTTGCTTTAAGATGTCTTCATGCTCTGAACATCTTCTATCCCTAGCGACTTGGCTTGATCATCCTTGAAGAAGCGAGTTGAGTGTTGCATGATGCTCAACTTTTCTTAGTTGCTCAACTACTCTCGGATGACCCCTTGATGAAGCTGCCTTGAAGATTATTCTCCTTGGTACTTGATGGTACTGCATACGAGAGGCTTCTAAGATGACCGTAAAGCTCTTCCTGAAGTACTTAAAAGCTTTCTCATGCTTGACACCAAGATGGCTTTTGATCTCCCTTCTTTTCTTTTCGATGCCTTCCATGATGGACTTGCTAAGTTAACCGTAATCTCTTCTCTGTTGTACTTAGAGTCTTCCCACGATGGACATCCAGATGGCATGATGTTCTTCTTTCTCTCGGATGTTCATAATACTCTTCATGTAGTAGAGCTCTCACTTCTACATAGTAGAACTCACACTTCTACTTCTTGGTTGATCTGACTTTTGAGTGTTCTTGGTGGATCGTAGAGTTAGCCTCTGGACTCACTATCACTTGATTCGATCAGTCAACCTTCTCTCCAAAACTCACAACTCCAGCCGCCTTTGATCTTTGAAACTCTTCTACATTTATACATCTTCCCAATTCTTCCATTGGAAAGTAGCAGTTGGAAGCTATTCAAATGACTTCGCAGATCTCGAGTTGCTTGAGGTAGACTGCTTGATGTGACATGTCATACTTTTTTCCGACATCGCGGTTCTACTTTTTTCACACCGCCTGTCGGATGTATCACTTTCTTGTCTTGGCGGAGTTAAAGACTTTATCTCTTGATTTCTAGATCGAGGTTGTCCTTTTGCATTGATGCTCTCATAAGCACTTGTTCAATATTACTCTCAGATTAAACCGTTGCCAATGCTTCGGTCTTGGTATTCGAACTCTACGATTACGATGCATGTCTTCAAGGACTGATCATAGTGTCTTGTTGAGTGTTGCTTTCGTTGGTTGGTAGAGTTAACACTACGATCTGAAGAGTGTTGATTGGATCTTGATGTAGAACACCCTTCCTTATATTATGCAATTGCTTCAATACTTACATTTGCTTTGGCGGTTCTCGAATCTCGATGGCTGATTCCTTGTCTGGTCCCCTTCGAATATTAAGACACTTCAGATTTGTGGTGCGTCCAGCTTACTTTCTCCTTGTGATCTCCCGTTCACTTATCATCAATGATCTGACACGGCACTTAATCACTTTAGCCTTGATTTTCGGAGGTGACCAAAGATCTCGGTTCACTTTCCATCGGTCCCCTTCTTTGTTTGGCAAACACTACGATCTTGGTTACTTCCAAGGTCGTTGTCTTCTGTTCTCTTGTCGCAAGAATTACATTAGTCGACTTTTCCTTAGTCACCGTTGAAGTCTTCTTGAATCATCTTGTGGAAGACTTTATCACGAATGGCCTTTCAACTCAATCTTGATCTTTGATTGGATTGTTGCTTGGAGTTCTCCCCGCTAGCTTTGCATGCGTATTCGTTGAGTGCTCTCTCGGTTCCCTTTACATGGATTGCATCTTTGCGTGCCAACCCGAGGCTTCAGTACCTTTGGATATTCAGGAGTGCTCATTCGTTGAGAACCGTATCTCTTTATCTGATCCCGACTTAGCATTGTGAGCACTTCTTTTGGAGTCGTGATTACGCACTCTATGATTCACTTTGGTACATCAGAGACACTTCGATCCCGAGATCGATCATGACACTCTACGATTTACGCCTTGTGCTTGTTGTCTTCATCCGATCTTGCCCAACTACGATCCGTGCATTAATTCGATGGACTCTACGATCGCGAGTATAGCCTCACGATCCTTGTCTTGGCTTTGGCATCGCTAGACTCTACGACTACGAGTGTAGTCTACATTTCATACTTGGCTTCACGGATGGTCGTTCGGCATGTAGAGACAGTTTGTCTCTCGATTATTCGACATGACTTCCTCAAAGACACTCACGATCCCGGGAAGCTCTTCTCGACACACTCACGATCCTTCTTCGTTTCCCACGAAGTCTACACTCAACCCTCATCTCATCTTCGCATACTCCTATTCCGCCTCGATAGCTCCCAGAGTTGACTCGACTCTCTGGCGAGACTCACGACTTTTGGTGCGAGTGCTTTCGGCGATTAGATGTTTATCTATCTATTACAACATAAGATCAACCTAACATGCTTGATCTTTCTATATTTATAGTCCTTGTACATCATTTCTTTTTAAGGATTTCACAAAGTTGTTTTGCTTATGTAGGATCAACCTAACATATTTGATCAATTCATTCTAAGTCCTTGTACATATATTTCTATTATCTATTAAAGGACTTTACTGACTTTTTTCTTCATGCAAGCATACTTGCATATTCATTCATATATATATATATATATATATATATATCATAATCAAATCATATATTAAATAGGAATATCATTCACATGTTTATTCCTGACAATCTCCCCCTATTTGATTATGACAAAAACAATAAGTGCATATGCATGTTATGAATGAATCTTAGATACGGTGAGCGCGTTGTATTTCTAAAACAGATTAATCATGAATGTCATTTATATTAATATGGCAATTATATATTCGGACATTCTACATCCCGGATCCGAAACATACTAACAGATTAGAGATGTACCTCCTTGGCTCCATGTATGTTTCCGGGATGCTTGTTGATCATTCTCATCCGATTACGCTTCTTGTTCTTGCTTTGCTCTCCCCTTAGATGATGATCTTCTATCTTTGCTTGGCTCCCTTTATCACCTTTCTACGATCCGGTTTCCTTTTCGAACTTCTATGATTTTGGTATCATCATCTTGAGGCTCCCCTCGGATGATGATTCTTTATCTGCTACTACTACCTTCTTCTTTGACTTCTTCCCTTAACCTCTGCTTCTTCTTCTTTCTTTTGCCTCTTTTCTCTCCCTTTTTTGTCATCAATCATTTGAGAGAGGCTGCTCCATGTTGGACATAAGTTTGCTCCATCGTAGGAGGAGTTTCTGACTTCAAACTTTAGCTCTTCTTTGTCAGAGTTCAAGTTGCATGAAGAAGAACTGTTTTAGATCGTCAATCTTTTCGAGAGAGGGCTTCGATCTGCTTTGCATTGACCTCCTGAACTTGTAGAGCTTCTGCCTTCTGATCTTGGATGGCCTTCTGATAGATGTTATCTATCTCTTGGAGTTTGAGAGATACATCAGCCAAAATAGCTTGAAGCTTGTGCTGGAAAGAGTCATCTCCTGCTGCCTGCGCTTACGTGATTCTTCAATGGCGCATAGATATCTTCTTGCTTAAATCATCAGAGCTCTTCAGTAGTTCCTGCTCCAAAGCAGTTTGATCCTCTTGATTGGTAGCTTCAGTATGGGCAATGGATTGGACTCTACGATTGTCATCTTTTGACATGGTGATCATACTCTACGATCAGCTTCTTGGACATGGTTCTTCTTCTTTCAGAGTCCACCCTACGATCGTAGGGGATGTAGAGATTTCCAGCATGTCGATAGATCTTGAAGTGGGGCTGGTTTGTGATCAGTTTGGTGGCAAACTTCTTCACTCTTGGAAAGTTCTGAGCCACCAGTTCCATGCTTGGAAACTGCTTATAACACCAACTGAAGTAGCTTCCATCTTTTTCAGTAATGGCCTTTAGCCATGGTATCCACTAGAAGAACCATCTCATTAGCAGATCATCAGGGTTGTAGAGAATGGTTGTGCAGTCCATTTCCATGTTGTTCTAGTTCTTGACCAAGTCAAAGGAGGTCATTCTTACTATTCTGATCTGTTCACCTCCATGGTTTATCCATCCATCGGAGGAGTCTCACGATGGTTCATTGGGAACTTTTACTACTATTCTCCGATAAATCTTGTAGGTGAAAGAACAGGGTGGAGTTCTGAGTTTTCTGATTCCTGATCTTCAGAGTTGGAATCATTTCCTGCTTCTTCCTTCTCGGAACCGAACCATTTAGATCGACTTCGATGAGGGATCATCTTCATGTTGTATTTCATGTTCGAGACTCTTCTTGATCATCTCAACGAGAGAATCCTTCTTTGAATTTCATTATCCGAACTTTCTTCATCAAGACTTTCCTTAGATACTTCTTCTTCACTGCTTCTTCTTCTTGTGATCTTCTCCGGAATCTGATTCATCATCACTTAATTCAATGATGGCATTTGATTGGCTCTTTGTTCTTTTAGAGGCAAATTGGGCTTGCGACACTGTAGCTCTTCCTTCTTCGTAGAGGTTCAACTATTGGAGAGAGACTCTTCTTCTTTTTTGATTTCTCGACTCCATTTGCTCATCGATAAACTTCTTTGAAGATCGGCCTTTGGCGGGCGAGACTCTTCTTTCTTGGCCTCATCACTTTCTCGAACCATCATGAGAGCTTTCTTGGATTGAGGATATGTTCTTCTTTTTCTTCTAGAATAGTATTTTCGACCCATTCTCTGGCGGGTTAGGGCGATTACACTTGGGATGCACTTTGATCATTTCTGAATTCCTTTTTTTCATCGAGTTGCTTTCCCGAGAATTGGCCATGGGGCTGAGGCACTTTTCTTCCATCACATCGACCTTCACTTTCATTTCTGAATCTTGTTGTGGGGACTTAGCTTTCTTCTTGACTGCCCTTGAAGCAACCTGCTTCGCTTCTTTTTTTGTGGTCTCAATGATTTGGGCTTCTTCTTCCTTATCTTTGTTCAGGAGGAGATTCTCCTTGGTGGGGCCTGGGCTTTCTTCACTTCACCAAATCTTTTTTCACCACTTTTGATTTCTTCTGGTGGTGTGATTTCAAATTGCTTGAGTCACCGGACTCAGAGCTCTCTCTGCCTTTACTTGTCTTCCTCTTCTTCTTTGCAGAGGCTCTCTTGTTGCTCCCGGTTGTCGGCCTTTTGTTCTCCTTGGGGTTCTTCTTCCGGTTTTCAAATAAGCGTGGAGACATTACTTTATGCACATTCGAGGCTTCTCCCTCATCATCCTTGATCTTTCCACCTAGCTTTTTTTCTTGATGATACTCAATGACTTTCCATGAAACACTTTGGTCGGTGGTTTCTTCTCGACCTTCTCTACCCACTTAGAGATATGATCAAACAAAATTGCTCCAAAGTCAATTTGTTTCTTGAGACTATAAATGCTAACATAATCTTGATTGTTGATCAATCAAGTATCATGTGCGGTGTTTTTGCATAGAATGCACTTTTCTACAATTTGACTAGAAACTCATATTCTTGAGGAACTCCTTCTTCTTCATATCTTTGAAGCTAGAGTTTCTTTGATATCCCATCAACTCCTTCGACTTTTTCAACGTTCACATCTTCAGGTTCTTGACCTTTGGCTAGGGAACCTAGGCATTGATTAAGGTCGGAAGATTTGACTTGAGAATCGACCTTTAACCTTGGTAGATAGAGTTCCGAGTTTATGGAGATGTTTGAGTAGAACTCCTTAACTGGTCGATGTATACACGAGTACTTCGCCTCGAGACATTACGAAAACCCAGCTTCCTTTTTACTTGAGTCTAAGGGCGTCCACGAACTTCTTCTCGAGAATTTGCAAACGATTTAGTTCCAAGATGAATGCCGGTGATAACTTGTCAGTTCTCCATTTGAATCGTTCGAAGACTGTGGGTGTTTAATTTAGAGAGATTATGCGAGATGGCTGACTAAGATTTGGTTAGACTCTGGAAGGTTAACTGATTTTGCTCTTGAAAAGCTTTCTAGGGTTTTAAAAATGGGAGGGAGAAAAGTTCGATATCTTTTGGTAACTGTCTGCAGATTTGAACTTGTCTTTATGGCAGTTCCTTCTAACTCTGTATACTTAGTGATGTGTCAACTGTCCATTGGTTGCACGTTGCCCAGTAATGAGATGTAACTCCCCATAACTTTTTCAGTTATTAGAGGAGTGGACGTTTAATTGACGTGGCTTTGACCGTTGACCTTTTGATTCTTAGAGTAACATGATGAGATAGCTATAGACTCTACGATTTCATTTGTTTACTCAACGATCAATTTTTGAGAGATGCTGCAGTGGATGGCTTCGTCTTTCCTCTTTACTTCGATGCCGCATAGCTCAATCACTGATGTATTCGAACTTATCTCCTCAACTTGAATGGCTTAGCAGATGTCTCATTCTTAATGCTCCTTGAACTGGAATACCCTTTGGTAGGACTACGATCGTTGAGTTGTCTTCTTACATCATTTGAGGTTGCCTTCACGATCGTTTAGACAACATTACGATCGTTGAGTTTGTCTACTGATCGTTTAGTCCTCTTCAAGTTCAACTCTACGATCGTTGGTGACTTGGTTCTTTTGAGATGAACTAGATCAAGCATTCCTTCAGGATAAGGTAGCTCGGGAAGGGCCAACCTCTTAGAGTTAGCTAAGGGTCAGGTTTGTCCCTGAGGCGCTTTCCAAATGAAATACTAAGACAGTGATTTTCAATGACATCTCATTAGACCTTTTCTGATGGGGAGGTCTTTCTACCAGCTCTGGATATCTGCATTGCTGAAATCGTGGTGTCCTTCTTTCTTACACTACGATCATGTGTTTTATCGTAGGAACTTCACGATTATGGATTGGGTGGTGAAGGGTTATCGGTAGTACATTTGAGGCGTTCCTCTTGTATGGATCTTCATATGGTTCATCAGCCACAAAGTTTTGGGACTCTGTAGCTGGTACATCTCTTCTAGGTTTAATAGTGTTATTATTCCTTAAAAGATCACTGCTCCCCCATTGTTGATGTTGTCTTCTCAGATAGATGTGATTCCTTCTTCATGTTTATTTGAAGGCTGCCCAACATTTCTTCTTCTGACTGGAATCATCATCGTTGCTTAGTTTTCCTTGTATCGTAGAGATGAGTATTTTCAGGATTGATCACTCTACGATCATTTGACAGCATTACGAACGTAGTCTTCTTTGTCAGTCCTTTGTTTTGAGAAGTTCTGCTTCATAAAGAACTCTTTTTGTCTTAACCTCAATGATCTTCTGTTGTGATCTTCCCTTGAGGATCCTTTCCATAAAGCATGTCTTTCTTGTTATGGGCATATAGAATCCTCTTTATCTTCTGTTTCATGGCATGCTCTCATATACAGATGTGCAACCATTTGAGCTCCATTTCGGTTAGCTCAGAGGGTCTTCAAGGACATGCTTGAACATATAGGAACTTTATCAGACTCATTTCTGAGCAGTCCTTAGCCTTCTGCTGGTTGTATCTTCTTGACTGAAGTTTTCTGCTTCATCATTCCTTAGTGTGGTTAGACTGTCCAAATACCTGCAGGTTTAAATATATTTCTATTTTTGGTACCCATAGTTAAATGGGTCCTGCTAGGTTAGTTTTCTAAACCCTTGTTCCTCTTATTTGGATAATCATCATATTTATCATCAATGACATATCCATACACATTAACTATCTTATGATAATATATTTTGAGATGCGTGATGGTGAGTGTGTGTGATTTGACATTTAATAACACACTCTCTATCTATGATGGTTTCATCATTCACTGGGTTATGTTCACAATGTTTAAGTGTTCACAGAGTGAAAATTAGCTCCACGATTTTAGGAGTATCCAGTTGATTCATTGAGGTGATCGATTTCTATAAATCGTGAAGATCCTCTTGCAATCGATCATGCTCGTGTGTTGTCAAACACTTAGAACATAAAGCTTGTACATACATACTAACCCATCGGCAAAGATTACTTCACATAACGTTTATATTAGGTGCATGATGCTCTTATGACCCATTTCGGACTTCCTTGAAGATATCATCTTCACTTTAAAACTTGGATGGAGAAAAATTTGTAGTCATTTGAGTTTCCATCCTCATGTTACTTTCTCTCTTCACCTTTTTAGGTAGATTATGACTCCTTGACGAAATCTTGTTATAGTTAATAAGAAGATCTGATAATGATGTACATTTATAATAGTGAGAACTGTACCTTTTCTTGTCGATTCTGAAAGCGATCATTTATTGAAGATATCTTGAGTTTGGGTATTGATGTGCGTGGCTTTACTTTTTTTCTCCTGACGACAATGCTCTTGTTGGCCTTTTCATCAATCGATTCGTGGTCTTGAAGATGTAGATCAAGAGAATCATAGCATTAAGATCTTTGACATTTTTGAGTTTACAAAGATAGCACCTAGTTGTTGGTTGGTCACTTTCATAAGTTTGAGAAGATTTTCTTTCTCCTCTCGATCGAACATTTCTTAGTCTGCGTGACCTCTTCATCTTTTAGGTGATGAATGCTTTACTCTTTTATCACTTGATGTCTCTTTTTCTCTTTCTCTCGTCTTGTCTTGAGACTACAAGATTATTTGCGAGGCTAGGATTGGTCTTGTTGATATAGCAATCGAGGATATGGACCAATCTGAAAGACTTGGTGTATACACATTTTTACCTATACACAATATTTCCAACGTGTGAGCTCTTACGCATATAACAAGTTACTTACTACTAAACTAAGTTTATAACAATGTTGGTGCCTTGGATCGGGACTCAAAGCGATTAGCTTTTGAATATAACATGAGAACTTTGCTTTGATTCCATTGTTAGTTCCCGGAGGGCACAATAGATCTAGAAGGGGGGTTGAATAGATCCTTTTAATTTCAAATACTTTTACGGTTTATGATGTATTGTTCATATTAGGTATATAACAAACATAAGAATCTTTTCAAGCATAAGCGGAATAAGTAAAAGATTCCCCTTCATTGATATATTCATAATTATCGTCTGATGTTCATTGGGTTAGTTTAGTTGTATGCGATTTAAAACATACATGCGATTATAGCGATTATAGATAATGTAAATGACATAATGTAAAAGACACAAGGGTTTTAAGTGGTTCGGAGACTCAAGCTCTAATCCACTCTTACTGCTTTTTCAACTAGCGAATTTCCACTAAGGAAGGGCGGCACCACAATCTCTACGATTCCTTGAGGCCCGGCTGACCTTGGGACTTGATTCACTAAGAACTCTTGAGGCCCGGCTGACCTTGGGACTCTTCTAGTTCCTAAGAACTCTTGAAGCCCAATGAGCTTGGAACTTCGTTTAATCCTGGGACAAGGACCCTTTGGTCACTTTTGTTTAGTCCCTCGAGACAAGGACCCTTTGGCCTGCTTCAATTAGTCCCTCTGACAAGGACCCTCGAGAATACAGCTTCGTTGAGTTGTTTGTTTGTTGTTGTTGGAGTCGGTCTTTGAGCTTGCTAAGATGTCTCCATGCTCGAACATCTTCATCCCTAGCGACTTGGCTTGATCATCCTTGAAGAAGCGGTTGAGTGTTGCGTGATGCTCGACTTCTTAGGTTGCTCAACTACTCCGGATGACCACTTGATGAAGCGCCTTGAAGATCATTCTCCTTGGTACTTGATGGGCGCATGGAGAAGCTTCTAAGATGACCATAAGCTCTTACGCAAAGGTACTTAAAACTTTCTCATGCTTGACACCAAGATGGCTTTTGTGATCTCCTTCTTGCTTTTCGATGCCTTCCCATGATGGACTTGCTAAGTTGGTAGTAAAAACTCTTCTCTGTTGTACTTAAAGTCTTCCCATAATGGACATCCGGATGGCATGATGCTCTTCTTTCTCTCGACATTCGAACACCCTTCATGTAGTAGAGCTTTCACTTCTACATAGTAGAACTCACACTTCTACTTCTTGATCGATCGACTTTTTGGTGTTCTTGGTGGATCGTGAGAGTGAGCCTCTGGACTCACTATCACTTGATTCGATCGATCCACCTTCTCTCCAAAACTCACAACTCCAGTACCTTTGATCTTTGAAACTCTTCTACATTTATACATCTTCCCAATTCTTCCATTGGAAAGTAGTCATTGAAGCTATTAAATGTCTTCACGGATCTCGAGTTGTTTGAGGTAGGCCGCTTGATGTGACATGTCATACTTTTTACGACGATTGCGATCTCTTGTTTCACCCGCCTGTCGGATGTATCACTTTCTTGTCTTGGGCGGGTTAAAGACTTTATCTCTTCCGATTTCTAGATCGAGAGGTTGTCCTTTTGCATTGATGCTCTCGATAAGCACTTGTTGAATATTACTCTTGATTGAGCCGTTGCGATGCTTGATCTTGGTATTCGAACTCTACGATTCGATGCATGTCTTCAAGGACCTGATCGTAGTGTCTTGTTGAGTGTTGCTCGTTGGTTGGTAGAGTTAACACTACGATCTGAAGAGTGTTGATTAGATCTTGATGTAGAACACCCTTCCTTATATTATGCGATCTTGATACTTACATTTGCTTTGACAGTTCTCGGAATCTTGATGGCTTTGATTCCTTGTCCTGGTCCCCTTCAATATTAAGACACTTGATTTGTGGTGCGTCCAATTACTTTCTCTGTGATCTCCGTTCACTTATCATCAATGATCGACGACACGGCATTTAATCACTTTAGCCTTGATTTTGAGAGGTGACCAGATATCTCGGTTCACTTTCCATCGGTCCTTCTTTGTTTGGCAAACACTACGATTTTGGTTACTTCCAAGGTCGTTGTCTTACATTCTTTGTCGTATTGCATAAGTGACTTTTCCTTAGTCAAATTCTTTGAAGTCTTCTTTGAATCATCTTGTGGAAGACTTCATCACGAATGGCCTTTCAACTCAATCTTGATCTTGATTGAATTGTTGCTTGGATTCTCTCTCCCGCTAGCTTCGCATGTCATTCGTTGAGTGCTCTCTGGTTCCACTTACATGGATTGCATCTTTGCGGTGCCAACTGGAGGCTTCGTACCTTTGGATATTCTGGGAGTGCTCATTCGTTGAGAACCGTATCTGCTCTACAATCCTGACTTAGCAATGTGAGCACTTCTTTTGGAGTCGTAGTTCTGATATCTACGATCCTTCTTCGTTTCCTTGAAATCTCACGAACTCAGAGATCTCACTATCTTGCATACTTTTATTACGCTTCGATAGCTCAAGGTTGACTCGACTCTCTCTCCAGCGGATTCGACTTTTTAGTGCGATGCTTCGGACGATCGAATGAAGCTTATCTATTACAACATAAGATCAACCTAACATGCTTGATCTTTCTATATTTATAGTCCTTGTACATCATTTCTTTTAAGGACTTCACAAAGTTTTATTTTTGCTTATGTAGGATCAACTAACATATTTGATCAATTCATTCTAAGTCCTTGTACATATATTTCTATTATCTATCAAAGGACTTTCTGACTTTTCTTCAATGTACAAGCATACTTGCATATTCATTCATATATATATCATAATCAAATCATATATTAAATAGGAATATCATTCACATGTTTATTCACGACATATACTTTAAATCGTGGTTAGTTAGAACACAAAGTCCGGAGTTGACTCAAGTATTCCTTATTCATGGATTCTTGCTTCTAGAATAACGCCTCTTGAACCTTCTTAATTCTTCACATTCATCGACTCCGGGTGTGTGCTTGAGCGGCTTTAACTTTATCGATTAAAAGTCGATTAATTCTACTCATCTATATTAGATTTATCTTTACGTGGGTTCCTAGAGTCTTTAACTCTATCTTCATCATTTGTAAGTCGTCTGAAATAGATCTTTGTGTTAACAACATCGCACTCAGAACGCGCATACGATCTTCTACTTCAACGCTACGGAAGTTACCACGTTCGCTTTCCACACGATGGTATTGAATGGATACGATCGTAATCTTCAATGACTTGAGCCAACGTCTTTTCGCGCGTATTACGTTCATTTTAGTTGAAGAAATATTTTAGGGTTTACAAATGGGTTTTGTCTTTGGGGTCAATACAAAATTCGATTTCATGCTCTAGGGTAGGCTAAGAAGTCTTCAAGAATAAATGCGTAAGGAAATTTATTAACAATAGAAATATCATTCAAAATGACTCTCATCCAAGACTTGGGTAACATGTCACATTGATATCTATCGACTTGCCATCGTCATTCACAACGTCCGCCTCACTGAAAAGTCCGGCTTTGGTGCATTCCACACAAGAAGTCAACAACGAAAGGATAGGGGCTCTTTACTTATGGCTTGATATGACCATGAATGACTTTAGTGATTTGGTTGTTGAATTAGCATAACAGGTTGGTTAGGAATATGAAAGCTAACAACTTTGATTTAAAAGCGTGATGAGTAGTTAACGATCGATTCCTAAAATCACATCAAAGGCAAGTATTTTCAAAGAGATACGATCGACGGGTAGCGTGAAAGTGTTGATTTGAACAAGATTTATAAATAGTGGAGGTAATGAAGGTTTCTCCCAACTGAGTTTCCACAGATAAGTCAAAGTCTAATTTCTCCGGAGTCAAATTTAATCGTTGAACGCAAGTATGAGAAATAAAAGAATGGGTAAAACCGGTATCAAATAAAGTATAGACTTCACTAGAGTTTATGATAAGCTTACCGTGATGACCTCATTCGGGTTCCTTGCTTTCCTGGGAGGTCACAACAAACGCCTCTCTTACTTACACTCTGGCTTTGACTTTTACGGGACGACCTTTGGTGCCTCCATCCTAGTGAATTTGTCTTCGATGAGCGACAAACCGGGCTAAGTGACCTTCTCTTTCACAATTATAACATGCTTTTGGACGGACATCGCAGTTGACCGATGTGTCCTCCCTCCTCCGCATTTGAAGCATATGATAGGTGGTCTTTCTCCTTCCTTAACAACGGTCTTTGGTCTTGGCGTCTTTCCATCATTGTTAAATCTCCTCTTCTTGAAATATCCATTCTTATTGTTTTGGCCCGATTACCACTGCCAAGTGGTTACCATTCTTGGCTTTATTGATTCCTCCACGCTTGTTTGTCACTTTGCTTGATGATTGCTCTCCTTTGGTATTATCATTTCTTAAGGTTTGCTTTCTCTTTTGGTTGCGTTGACTCGTTATCGCTCCACCAATGTGAGCCTATTTACAACATCCCGAATACAAACCACGGTTTATGAGAAATAAGATGTTGGCGTATCTGCTTCAAACCTCTTAAAAACATTCGCGCCATTCTCTCTTCATTATCCACCAGTGGGGCGCAAATCGGGGATAACTCCGTAAATTTTGCCTCGTATTGCGACCGCGGTCGTATTGTTTTGCTCCATTTGATAAACTCCACCTCCTTCATGTGACGAATACTTTGGGAAAGTATTAGTCGTTGAAACAACTCTTGGAACTTCTCCCAAGACATCTTGATCTGGCGGAGTTGAGTACGTTTCTGGATTCCCACAAGTAATCTGCCTCTCCATCAGCTTGACATAAAAGCGTGAAGGGAACCTTTTTCTCCTCGGAGCATCCCAGAGACATCAAATATCTTGGTGATACGCTTTATTCATGCTTCCGCCATAAGTGGTTTTGGCTCTCCTTAAACTTCCGGTGGTCCCACTTCCTTGAATTTGTTTAGCGGTGATGGCCAGAGAGTTTCTAGTGTTTCCACCTACATTTTGGGCGAGGAGCCACTCTTTCTTTGTTGTATGAATTGCATAAAGCCTCTGAACAATCCATCATTCATCATTTGGTCAGTGTTGTTGTTTGCATGAGGATTGTCGCCTTCCTGATGCACATTCTCCTGATTATTGATATGTGGAGACTCAACGGTCTCTTGTGCTCCATTGCTATTCTCAACATTTTCGGATGTCATTTTCAGATACTGCCACAAAACAAAGGTTAATTGACATGTAACATAATATCTCTAAACTCTGACAACCCAATTTAAATACAAAATAAATTTAAGTAGGTCCTACTAGCGAAGGAATTCCCCGTCTCTCCCCTCCTAGTTCTAGTCTCACATCTTGGCGAGGATCATATCCTAAGCTTTGATACTAAGCTGACACCCCCAAAATTAGGTATACATCACCCATCTTGGGTCACTTTGGATACATAGTGCAGAAATTCAAATACAACTTACTAATACAATTGTAAATGTACAATACGATAAAACATAAACTGTGAGTTTGAATACAAATATTATCTACTAGAGATTATACAAACTCAAAAGGAGTCCTCATTACAATTATTATCACACTATTTCACGAATAGTGAGGACTACTAATCTTATCCTCGGACCATCACTCAGCTCTCTCCGAGGCTAAGTCCCGGCTATATTCTCATTTTACGAAGAGAACGGTGAAAGGAAGGGTGAGCTCAACTAGCCCGATAAGAAATATTATGACTAAGATAATGCGAGAATAAATTATCATTAGTCTCCAATGATGTTAACTGATAAAATATAATAGACATCACGTTTAAGCTGCGTGCGGAACAAGCGATCCATTAAAAGAGTCAAGTAGAAAATAAAATCTACTATCTTTTATGATTAAAAGGTTTTTCATCATTTTTATCATTTGAGACTCGAAATTAATAAATATTCCACATCATCGAATCACCCCTTTTCGGCCCGAGGATATTCTTTAGTATCACGACCACAATTATCCATGCACTACGGGCCAAGAATATTTGTGTATTCATTAATGGTTATGATCATATCAACAACCAGTCCATCGATGCACTACAAAGGAAATGAGGACTTTTACCACATCACTTGTAACATTACGGTCGTGATTACAAGAATAATCTCTCAGTCATAATCATACCAAGTCCATCATATGCTTTCACAGGCCGAAATGACTTTCAACAAAATATAAACATGAGGATGATGACAATGATATAAGAATTGATAAAACAAGTTCAAAATTATTTTATCCGGGAATTATTAACGTCAAATTATCGACATGATATTATTTTTGTAGAGTAAAATTCAAGAATGATCGGAAGAATATTTCCATGAAAGAATCTTTGGATGAAGCCTTGAAATATCGAGGATATTCTATTAATTTCATGGATTATAGAAGTCGAAAACTTTAACCAATTTGTAAGTATAATAAAGAATGAAATAACAAAAGAAATCACCGTACATGTGCGGTACTTGACATAGAACGTATTATTCAACGAAATAATAATAACGGAACTAGGTCGGTAAAATTACATTACTTGCCGGGATGTTTGACGAATAATAAAGAATGGAATAACAACAAAATCACCGTGCATGCGGTGCCCGGCATGCATAGACAGAGTTATTCAACGGAATACTAATAAGAATGGAATCAAGTCCGGTGAAATTACGCGCAGACGGATATTCAATAGAATAATAATAAAAGAGCGGAACCGGTCCTGTAAGTAAAAATACACGACGAGATATTCCAGCGAATAATAAAGAGCGGAATCGGTCCCAGTATAAAAAGCCTTGTACGGATATTCCAACGAGAATAATAAAAGGCGGAATAATAGAAGAATGTCACCAAGTATAGGTGTAGGCAGCGTATCTGAGTTATTCAACAAAATAATAAAGAATGGAATAACATAAAGTTTCTCTTCACGAATACAAAAGAATAACACCACTTACGAGTACAACAAATAATATTCCCTACCTTAAGAAGAAAATCTTGGATATATAAGTAGTGAAGTAGCGAATACTTTCTTTTTCTCTCTATAGTTTATCTCTTTAGAGTTTTAGTGAATTCTGAAAATAATGAATGAATGAGCTTCTATTTATAGAAAATTTATTACAACGATAAAAGCGTGAGTTTGAATACAAATATTATCTTACAGAATATATCTATACTCAAATAAATCCTCATCACATTATTGATTCATTATTTTACAAAATGGTGAGGACTACTAAACAACTCTCTCTAGAATCTTCATTCCATTACAGGCTAGTACTATTTACATTCTACGCCTCACGAGAAGAAAAAAATGAACAACAAGGAAAAGGTGAGCTCAACTAGCCCGATAAAGAATATTATGACTAAGATAATATCTGACAAATTATCGTTAGTCTTGACGAGGAAAAATCGATAGAATACAATAGGCAACAAGTTTGAGATCAATATTACATGGTGAAATAATAATTCATAGAAGAGTTACGTAGAGAATGAAATCTACTATAATCTATGAATTTAACGATCCATCATCAATATTTTATCCTGTAACATCAATCGATATACATCTCGAATCAAATATTCATCTTTTTACTTCTGAGGCGAAGATATTCATCGATTAGTCGTGTTCATTTAAACACTGTTCATCTTTTTTGCTCTGAATGAAGATATTAATCAATCGGTCGTATTCATCTCAACACTGTTCATCTTTTTTTGCTTCTGGGCCAAAGATATTCTTGAAATCATTCATCTTTGCCTTTTGCTGGGCCAAAGATATTCTTAAAAATCATTCATCTTTTTGCTTTTCGGGCGAAGATATTCAATAATATCATCATTTAAGGCGAGGATGATGAAAAATATTTTTTTAAAAAAGCGAATCGATGAAACAAAATGACAGGATTAAGGATTAAGGATTAGTACTTGGTTTTATCCGTCCAAAAATACCTCAAAAATAATCATAGTGGTGTAAAATTCGAGAATGATCAAAACATGGATCTGATCGAGTTAGTATCCGAAATAGATATTTTGAGACGAAAAGAAGAAATTTTATTTTTAGATTGAATAGTCTAGTATCGTGAATAGTCTTAATCGTGAATAGTCTTAGATATCGTGAATAATAACTCAGACACCAAAGATAGAAATTCCACAAAAAAAACATCTTCAACTTACGTGAATAGTACTTTCGTGAATAGTAACTTCGTGAATAGTAACTTCGTGAATAGTAACTTCGTGAATAGTAACTTCGTGAATAGTAACTTCATGAATAGTAACTATGAATAGTAACTAACAGAATAGTAACATGAAAAAAGTTCCAAATTTGATAAAAACTTGGATCAACATTTGACATAATGATATTGAAGAAATAATATCATTCTGAAAAAAATAATATCCACTTACCTCGAAAGATCGATTACTTACAGCTAGAATCTAGGGTATAGTCTTTGAAGGGAACTTGCAAATCTAGCAATACTCAAAGTATACTCAAAATACTCACAAGAATCGCTCAAAATATCGAGAGAAATAGAGAAAACTTGATTTACGGTGTGATTTTCAATTCTAACCTAAGCACCTATTTATAGGAAAATGCTTAGAACACAAAAGCGAAAATTTAATATAATATTAATATAATTATACAAATTTTCCTTAGCCCACCTTTGAATCAAAACACCAGCCACACATGTTAAATGATGTTCAAAAAAATACAAAAACGTTTTCTCAAAATAATTAATTAAAACTCCCAAAAATCAATTATTTGAACTTGAACTTCAATAATTCATAATAAATAGCCCTTTCATCAGAAAATTCGAATCTCGCGAGTTTTATAGGAAATTCAATTCTCTACAACTTTGCGAAAAAGTTTTCCAAATTCCAAACAAAAATCGGCCGAAATCCTGAGCAGGCGATTTTACACATTATAATCAAATTTGATCGATAATTGTGTCCACCAACACACAAAACATGTGTTAAACATTTAATGCCACAAAAATACTCTTCCTCCTCATATACTCATATATCCCACATTCATTGTAAAAATATCACGAGTTAATATATTATTAAAATAATATATTTAAATGAATTATTTTATCGAGAAAAGATAAAATATTAATTTTCAACAATTGTCATTTAAAAATTTTCTCCATCTATATCCACATAAAATCAATATTTTCCTCATCATATAAATCAATAATTAATTATTCACAAATAATATTACGAATCCTGATATTGACAACGAGGCGGTTCAGGAAAAAGGGCTTTCGATAAAATTTCTTCTTCTTGGCGCGCATGATTAGATGACGAAACCTCTCCTTAGGCGAACTTTCTAGACATTGCCAATAATGTTATCTAATAATATTATTGAGATAATATGAATTATTAGCCGATAATGAAGATCTCTTGTGTAATGACAATTATTGAAACAACGACAATATAAAATATCAATATGCGTGCAATTATTAACTTTCGATAAAATCTTTGAGCGATAATTCTTTGTAACCATTATTGAGTAGTGCCTTCTTACGTAAGAATCAATAATTGGTGCGATCTGGTATCTTCTTGTTCGACAATGCGTATTAGTGTGTTTTAACCACGGGGTATTCAACGATGATTAACATGGCAACAACTTCTGTAGTTATTTAAAAACAACTTATATTTATGTCGTTTTCTTCATCCAATCGCTTTTCAGTTATGGGGCCCACACATGTTTGCTGCGTAATCGTACGAATATTCCCAAACGATCTGAATATTCCACGACCAACGAATATTCCCAAACAATAATGAATATTTTATAACCACTTGCTTATTATTTTGAAATATTTGCGTATTTAACCCTAACTATCCACATTAATCAAATCAACCCTTACTATTTCAAAATAAAAATAAAATTTCCTTTTTATTTAAAAATTTGAGGTCTTCTGACCTCCCTCCTTATGAAATTTAAGTCCTCGAAATTGGCGTGCGTACACAGTGTTTTGAAAAGGTGAGGATACCTACGCTTTCATTTTCGTTTCAATTCCCGGTCATTTCCTCTATAGCATGATTCCTCCACAAAACTTTAACTTGTGGTATAACCTTTCTTGGCGTGGGACATGCTCCTTCTATCAAAATCTTGGCGGTACCTCCTCATCGTTAAGTCTTGGCTATCTCGTCGGGTTCTAACTTCGATAACGTGGTTGGGTCTTTCACATATTCTGAAATGCGGATATATGAAACACATTATGAACACGAGACATACTCGGAGATGTAACATGAGTCTATAGGCTACATTTCCTACTCGGTCGAGAATTTGAAATGGGCCAGATAAATCGTGGATTGAGCTTTCCTCTCTTCCCAAATCTTGTAACTCCCTTCCATGGAGCAACTTCATGACAATCGCATGATCCCTACATTAAATTCCGTCCCTTTCGATGAAGATCCGCATAACTCTTTTTGTCGATCTTGTCTTGGTTTGTATCGTTGTCGAATCATTAGTCATCATACGTACTAACTTTCGGGTCCCAACAATGTTGCTTCACCCACCTCATCCCAACATATTGGAAGCGACATTTTGTCCATATAATGCTTGAATGGAACCATGCTATATTTGTTTAATAACTATTGTTGTATGAGAATTCCACCAATGGCAATACTTATCGACTTCCTTTGAAATCTAGGACCACGAGTTTTAATATATCTTGAGAGTTTGAGTAGTCCTTTACGATTGCCCATCCGTTTGAGGATGGTATGCCCAGCCAGATAAATAAATTAGTGCCCATAGCTTTCTACAAACTAACCCAAAATCATGAAGTGAATCTTGGGTCACGATCTAAAACTATGGATCTTGGCATGCCATGCAATCTCACAATCTCATTTACGTACATCTGAGAAAAGGCGTTCAAGGAATAAGTCTCTCGTATCGGTAAAAATGGCGAACTTGGTTAATCTATCAACAATAACCCAAATAGCATTGATGCCTTGAAAACCTTGGGAAGATTAGTAATGAAATTGATAGTAATGTGTTCCCACTTCCATTTCAAAATCTCAAGTGGTTGCAGCGGACCCTTAGGTACAAGATGCTCACTTTTTACGTTTGCAAGTTAAACACATCGAGATAAACTTTGCGATCTCTCTCTTCATATTGCTCCACCAAAATGTATGTTGAAGATCATAATACATTTTGGTACTCCCAGATGGATTGCAAATGGCGTGTTGTGTGCCTCCATCGTAATCTTGTTCTTCAATCAAGTCGTTAGGAACACAAAAGTCTAGAGTGGACTCAAGTATTCCTTCTTCATCAATTCTAAACTTAGGAATAGCTCCTTCTTGTACTTTTTTCTTCATACGCATCGCATCAACTCAAAGGTGGGTGGCTTGAGCAACCTTAACTTTTCTATTAAAGTTGGCTCTGTCGTATACTTGACATCATCCTTTTCGTTCCGCATATGATCTTCTACTTTCGTCTCGTCGGCTACCACGTTAAACTTTTCGAGATGGTATGGTTAGAATATGTGCGAAATGAGTCTCCTCTTGAGCTCTTGGAAAATCTTCTCGCATTCCTTGCTCCATTGAATTTTGTATCTTTTGAGTCGATTAAGTTAATGGAATAGCGATTAGAGAATATCCTTGACGAATCTCAGATAATAACCAACTAAGCCTGAAAGCTACGTATTTAGATTCTTGACTTAGGTTGCTCTCAAGCTGTGACTCGTATCCCAATCTTGGATATGCGTCACAATGACACCTATCGATTTACTATCGCTTGCGAATATGGCGTCCCTACGGAGAGTGCGGCTTGGTGAATTCCCTGAAAGGAAGTCACAAGATAAAGGCTCGGTACCAAATTCTATAGTTGAATTTTAACTCACGAAGTTCATAGGAGCCATTCGATGTGAGATTTTAGAAATGAGTTTTGTCTGGGGTTCAAAGTCGATACAAAATTTAATATCGAGGCTTTGGGAGTAAGCGAAAATTCTTGAGAAAATCGTCGGGAAAATCAATAACAACGAGAATATTATTCAAATCGGCGTGTCTTTATTCAAATCCATAACATGGACTAAGAAAATTTGACATCCGTAATAAGCGAATGACTTCATGGCTTGATATGAAAATGTTTGACTACAATGGTTTGATTGCTTGAATTGAATAACGAGTTTGCTTAGGAATATGAAAACTATGACCTTACGAAAATAATCAATTTGGCGTGATGAGTAGTTAACCTTAAAATCACATCAAAAACAAATATCTCTATAGAAATAAGGTTAACGGTAATGTGATAGTGCCAACTTTGAATCAAGCAAGATTTATAAACGATGGATGTGATGAAAGTTTCTCTAACGGAGTTTCCACGAGATAGGTCAAAGTCTAATTTCTCGGTCGAGTTTAAGCGTTGGCGCATAGTAAGAGAGATAAAAGAATGGGTAGAACAGATATCTAGTAAGGTATATACTTACTTGAAATTTATAATTAACTAACTTGAGTGCTAACCGTTCGGGTTCCTTGCATTTTAATGGAAGTCACGACAAAGCGCTCTTCCGAGAATCGTTGACTTTGACTTTTACGGGACGATCTTTTGAGTCACCATCCCCATTGAACTAGGTTTAATTTCTGTCTGATCTCGGCGATATGTCCTTCCTTTCCACAACTATAGCATACCTTAAAGCTGTTGTGGGCGGTTTGGTGATATGTCCCTCTTTCCGCATTTGTAACATGTCTGACCGGGTGGTCGTTCTCCTCCATAAAACTAGTTCTTCTATAAGCGGCGGCGTCTTCACATGGTGGTTGTTGAATCTCCTCTTTTTAAATCTCCTCCGAGGCTAAACTTCTTCTATTTTCATGGCCACGATTACCACACGGAGTGGTTCTGCCTTTGTCTGTATTCTTCTTTCTCATTTGGTTATCGTTATTACGATGGCTTCTTATCTTGATATGATCCACAGTTATGGTCCCTCGGTTGAGCGTACTCGTTATCTCGCTCTAACAAGCTGAGCCACATTGACAACATCTCGAATAGAGAAAATTTATGAGAAATGAGATCTTGGCGTATGTCGGGTTTCAAACCTCTCGAAACATCCGCGTCATCGTTCCTCATTCTCCACCAAATGAGGTGCAAACACAGATAACTCATGAACTTACGCCTCGTCTTTGGGACAAATCGTTGTTATTACTGCTCTGAGTCTAATAAACTCCACTTCCTTCGTATAGCCAATACTTTCGAGGAAGTACTTGTCATTGAGCTGTTTTCTGAAAGCGTCTCCCATGACATCTTTGAGTGCGGTTTGGATGGAGTGCAACTTCCTGATTCCCACCGATGTCTGCCTGCGCCACGGAACATAAAGGTGGCGAATGGAACTTTCTGTTCCTCCGTGCATCCCAGACATCGAATATCTTGGTAATTTGTTTGACCCGTCTCTCGCTTAATCGGATCCGGCTTTCCCAGAGTGCAGTGGTCCCGACTCTTTGAGCTGCTTGGGCATTTGTGACCACTCGTGAATTACTATCATTTCCTCTGTATTTTGAACACGAGTCTCCTAAATGCGATTTTGCATGAGCTGCAAAAAGCTTCTAAACATCCCTCGTTCATCATACGCTTTCGGTGGTGTTGTTCACGGGAGGAACATTGCCCGACTGTTGCGTTCTCCTCGTTGGTGAAATCTGAGCATCTCCACGGTCTCATTTACTCCTTTGTTAATATTCTCGATTCGACATTCTCAAATCTTGTCATAAAATAAGGGTTAATTAAGAAATCGATATATCACATAATATCCTATATCTTGACCCGACTAACAAATAAGCTTAGGTAGGACACCTTTAGCGAAGGATTTACTCGTCTCTCCCCTCTGGTTCTATTCCGATCTCATGGAGATCTCATGGAGATCATATCCTAAGCTACGATACCAAGCTTTGTGGCGCCCCCAAAATAGGTATACCTGACACCCGTTACGAGTGCATGCGAATACATGGTGCAAAAATGCGAAACACTTGACTTGAACTTTATTATTACAACGATAAATCTTGAGTTTGAATACAAATATTATCTTACAGACAATATCTATACTCAAATAAATCCTCATCATTTATTGATTCATTATTTTACAAAAATGGTGAGGACTACTAAACAACTCTCTCTAGAACCTTCATTCCATACCCAGACTAGTAGTACTATTTACATTCTAGCCCTCTGAGAAAAAAATGGAACAACAAGGAAAAGGTGAGCTCAACTAGCCCGATAAAGAATATTATGACTAAGATAATATCTGACAAATTATCGTTAGTCTTGACGAGGAAAAATCGATAGAATCTGATAGGCAACAAGTTTGAGATCAATATTAGTGAAATAATAATTCATAGAAGAGTTACGTAGAGAATGAAATCTACTATAATCTATGAATTTAACGGTCCATCATCAATATTTTATCCTGTAACATCAATCGATATACATCGGAATCAAATATTCATCTTTTTTACTTTCTGAGCGAAGATATTCATCGATTAGTCGTATTCATTTAAACACACTGTTCATCTTTTTGCTTTCTGAGGCCAAAGATATTAATCAATCGGTCGTATTCATCTTAACACTGTTCATCTTTGCACTCTTCTGAGGCCAAGATATTCTTGAAAATCATCATTCATCATTTCTTTTGGGGCGAAGATATTCAATAATATCATCATTTAAGGTAGAGGATGATGAAAATATTTTTTAAAAGCGAATCGATTGAAACAAAATGACAAGGATTAAGGATTAAGGATTAGTACTTGGTTTTATCCACGTCAAAAATACCTCAAAAATAATCATAGTGGTGTAAAATTCGAGAATGATCAAAACATGGATCTGATCGAGTTAGTATCCGAAATAGATATTTTGAACGAAAAGAAGAAATTTTATTTTTAAATTGAATAGTCTTAGTATCGTGAATAGTCTTGGTATCGTGAATAGTCTTAAATATCGTGAATAGTAACTCAGACACCAAAAGATAGAAATTCCACAAAAAACATCTTCACAACTTGAATAGTAATAGTACTAGTAACTCGTGAATAGTAACTTCGTGAATAGTAACTTCGTGAATAGTAACTTCGTGAATAGTAACTTCGTGAATAGTAACTTCATGAATAGTAACTCATGAATAGTAACCCAGAGCATGAAAAAGTTCCAAATTTGATAAAAACTTGGATCAACATTTGACATAATGATATTGAAGAAATAATATCATTACTGAAAAAATAATATCCACCTACCTCGAAGATCGAGTACTTACAGCTAGAATCTACAAGGGTATATAGTCTTTGAAGGGAACTTGCAAATCTAGCAATACTCAAAGTATACTCAAAATACTCACAAGAATAAACTCAAAATATCGAGAGAAAATAGAGAAAACTTGATTTACGGTGTGATTTTCAATTCTAACCTAAGCACCTTTTATTTATAGGAAAATGCTTAGAACACCAAAAGCGAAAATTTAATATAATATTAATATAATTATACAAATTTTCCTTAGCCCACCTTTTGGTCAAAACACCAGCCACACATGTTAATGATGTTCAAAAAAAATACAAAAAACGTTTTTCTCAAAATAATTAATTAAAACTCCCAAAATCAATTATTTGAACTTGAACTTCAATAATTCATAATAAATAGCCCTTTCATCAGAAAATTCGAATCTCGCGAGTTTTATAGGAAATTCAATTCTCTACAACTTTGCAGAAGAAAGTTTTCCAAATTCCAAACAAAAATCGACCGAAATCCACAAGCGAGGCGATTTTACTGATTATAATCAAATTTGATTCGATAATTGTGTCCTGACACACAAAACATGTGTTAAACATTTAATGCCACAAAAATACTCTTCCTCCTCATATACTCATATATCCCACATTCATTGTAAAAATATCACAGTTAATATATTATTAAAATAATATATTTAAATGAATTATTTTATCGAGAAAAAGATAAAATATTAATTTTCAACAATTGTCATTTAAAAATTTTCTCCATCTATATCCACATAAAATCAATATTTTCCTCATCATATAAATCAATAATTAATTATTCACAAATAATATTACGAGAATCCTGATATTGTGACGAGGCGGTTCGAGGAAGAGGGGCTTTCGATAAAATTTCTTCTTCTTGGCCTGCGATTAGATGACCAAACCTCTCCTTAGGCGAACTTTCTAGACATTGCCAATAATGTTATCTAATAATATTATTAGGATAATATGAATTATTAGCCGATAATGAAGATCTTGTGTAATGACAATTATTGAAACAATGACAATATAAAATATCAATAGCGACAATTATTAACTTTCGATAAAATCTTTGAGCGATAATTCTTTGTAACCATTATTGAGTAGTGCCTTCTTACGTAAGAATCAATAATTGGTGCGATCTGGGTATCTTCTTTGTTCGACAATGGCGTATTATTAGTGTTTTTAACCATAGGGTATTCAATGATGATTAGCAGTAACAACTTCTGTAGTTATTTAAAAACAACTTATATTTGTCGTTTTCTTCATCCATAAACTTTTTCAGTTATGGGGCCCACACATGCATTTTGCTTGGCAGTCGTCGAATATTCCCAAGCGATCTGAATATTCCACGACCAACGAATATTCGAATATTCCAAACGATAATGAATATTTTATAACCACTTGCTTATTTTGAAATATTTGCGTATTTAACCATAACTATCCACATTAATCAAATCAACCTTACTATTTCAAAATAAAGGAAATTCCTTTTTTTTAAAAAATTTGAGGGTCTTAACTTCATTCCATGACAATGTGCGATCCCTACACTAAATTCCACGTCCTTTCGATGAAGATCCGCGTAACTCTTTTATCGATCTTGTCTTGGTTTGTATCGTTGGATCGAATCATTAGTCATACGTCTTAACTTTCGGGTCCCAACAATGTTGCTTCACCCTCATCCCAACATATTGGAAAGCGACATTTTGTCCATATAATGCTTGAATGGAACCATACCTATATTTGTTTAATAACTATTGTTGTATGAGAAATTCCACCCGATGGCAAGTACTTATCGACTTCCTTTGAAATCTAGGACCGAGTTTTAATATATCTTCAAGAGTTTGAGTAGTCCTTTTACGATTGCCCATCCGTTTGAGGATGGTATGCCAAGCAGATAAATAAATTCGTGCCCGTAGCTTTCTACAAACTAAAATCATGAAGTGAATCTTGGGTCACGATCTAAAACTATGGATCTTGGCATGCCGTACAATCTCACAATCTCATTTACGTCTGTCACGAGAAAAGGCGTTCAAGGAATAAGTCTCGTATCGGTAAAAATGGTAGCGAGACTTGGTTAATCTATCAATGATAACCCGAAATAGCATTGATGCCTTGAGAAACCTTGGGAAGATTAGTAATGAAATTCGGGTAATGTGTTCCCACTTCCATTCAAAATCTCAGTGGTTCTGCACGGACCCTTAGGTACAAGATGCTCGCCTTTACGTTAACAAGAGTTAAACACATCGAGATAAACTTTGCGATCTCTCTCTTCATATTGTTCCACCAAAATGTATGTTGAAGATCACGATACATTTTAGTACTTCGAGATGGATTACGAATGGCGTGTTGTGTGCCTCCATCATAATCTTGTACTTCAAATCAGTCATTAGGAACACAAAGTCTAGAGTGGACTCAAAGTATTCCTTCTTCATCAATTCTAAGCTTAGGAATAGCTCCTTCTTGTACTTTCTTCTTCATACGCATCGGCTCAAGAATTCGGTGGCTTGAAGCGACCTTAACTTTTTCTATTAAAGTTGGCTCTGTCGTTATACTTGACATCATCGCTTTTCGTTCCATATGATCTTCTTCTTTCATCGCGTCGGCTACCCGTTCGCTTTTCGAGATGGTATGGTTAGAATATGTCTTAGAAATGAGTCCTCTTGAGCTCTTGGAAAATCTTCTCGCATTCCTCGCTCCATTCAATTTTGTATCTTTTTGGTCAATTGCGTTAATGGAATAGCGATTGAGAATATCCTTCAACAGAATCTCGATAATAACCAACTAAGCCTGAAAACTCGTATTTGATTCTTGACTTAGGTTGCTCTCGGTATGACTCATATCCCAATCTTGGATAGCACGTCACAATGACACCTATCGATTCTTATCGCGCGAATATGGCGTCCCTACGATGCAAAAGGGGTGAATTCCACAAAGTCACGAGATAAAGGCTCGGTACCAAATTCTATAGTTGAATTTTAACTCACGAAGTTCAATAGGAGCCATTCGATGTGAGATTTTAGAAATGAGTTTTGTCTGGGGTTCAAAGTCGATACAAAATTTAATATCGGGAGCTTTAGGAGTAAGCGAAATTCTTGAGAAAATCGTCGGGAAAAAATCAATAACAACAGAGGAATATTATTCAAATCGGCGTGTCTTTATTCAAATCCATAACATGGACTAAGAAAACTTGACATCCGTAATAAGCGAATGACTTCATGGCGATATGAAAATGTTTGACTACAATGGTTTGATTGCTTGAATTGAATAACGAGTTTGCTTAGGAATATGAAAACTATGACCTTAAAAAATAATCAATTTGGCATGATGAGTAGTTAACCTTAAAATCACATCAAAAACAAATATCTACATAGAAATAAGGTTAACGAGGTAATGTGATAGTGCCAGACTGAATCAAGCAAGATTTATAAGCGGTGGATGTGATGAAAGTTTCTCTAGCGGAGTTTCCACAGATAGGTCGAAGTCTAATTTCTCATTGATCGAGTTTAAGCGTTGGCCTTGCAGTAAGAGATAAAAAGAATGGGTAGAAGCAGATATCTAGTAAGGTATATACTTACAAAAATTTATAATTAACTAACTTGGTGCTAACCGTTCGGGTTCCTTAGCATTTAATAGGTCCACGACAAACGCTCTTCCGAAATCGTTGACTTTGACTTTTACAGGGGCGATCTTTTTGAGTCACCATCCCCATTGAACTAGGTTTATTCTGCATCTGATCTCGGCGATATGTCCTTCCTTTCACAATTATAGCATACCTTAAGCTGTTGTGGGCGGTTTGGTGATATGTCCCTCTTTCGCATTTATAACTTGTCTGACCGGTGGTCGTTCTCCTCCATAAAACTAGTTGCTTCTAAGTGGCAGCGTCTTCACATAGTGGTTGTTGAATCTCCTCTTTTAAAATCTCCTCCAGGCTTCAACTTCTTCTATTTTCGTGGCCCACGATTACCACGGAGTGGTTCTGGCACTTATCGTATTCTTCTTTCTCATTTGGTTATCGTTATTACGATATTTGCTATCTTGGTATGATCCTGGTTATGGTCCCTCGGTTGAGCGTCTTTCGTTATCTCGCTTCTAACAAGCTGAGCCTGATGATGACATCTGAATAGAGAAAATTTATGAGAAATGAGAATCTTGGCGTATGTCGGGTTTGAAACCTCTCGAAACATCCGCGTCATCGTTCCTCATTCTCCACTTCGAATGAGGTCTGAACACAGATAACTCATGAACTTAGCCTCGTCTTTGGGACAAAATCATGTTATTACTGCTCTAGTCTAATAAACTCCACTTCCTTCGTATAGCCGAATACTTTCGGGGAAGTACTTGTCGTTGAGGCATTTCTGAAACGTCTCCGGCGACATCTTGAGTCATGCGGTTTGGATGGAGTGCTTCCATGATTCCCACCGATGTCTGCTGCGCCGCGGAACATAAAAAGGTGGCGAATGGAACTTCTGTTCCTCCGTGCATCCCAGACATGAATATCTTGGTAATTTGTTTGACCACGTCTCGCGCCAATCGGATCAAGCTTTCC